>JANHFN010001810.1:258798-273912 GCA_032468175.1 Toxicocalamus goodenoughensis | reverse complement strand
CTCCCAGAATTCCTCAGCCAGCATGAGGAATTCTGGGAGTTGAAGTCCACAAGTCTTAAAGCAGCCAGATTTGGAGACCTCTAGACCAGGGGCCTTCAAACTTGACAGATTTAAGACTTGTGCACTTCAACTCCCAAAATTCCCCCTCCAGTCATGTTAGCTCAGGAATTCTGGGAATTGAAGTCCACAAGTCTTAAACTTGCCAAGTTGGAAGGCCCTTCCTTTAGATAATAGCGACCAGTTCTATAAATACGTTCCATGCTATGGGCTGAAGTTGTCCCACGCCTGCTTTACATTTCCTGCCAAATAAACCTTGATGACTTGACCATGAAATCAACTGCTATGAGAAGCAGAGGGAAAGAACATTTTCTTCCCTCTATGCATTATTTGCATTTATCTATTTGAGCTATATCCCTTTCTTTCTGCTCAAAGAAGCTCCTGAGGGCAGCCGACAGAATCAAAACCGATAAAATTAGCAATTAAAAATGAAGGACTACTAACGAGAAATCCATTCAGTCAAGAGATTTTAGTAAAACCCTTCCTCCATCTTCTCCATCGTTCTATTTCCCCCTGGATAAAGCCCACGAAACCAAAATCTCATTTAGCAGGAGAAATTTTAGGCTCAATCGTGGTCACCCATGGAGAACTACCCATATTGATCAGTGTTGGGAATAAGGCATAGATCCATTTTGGGCTCTGCAATTCCTAAAAACAAAATTTGACATGAAATTTCGGGAGGAGAGAGAGGGGGAAAAAAAAAAAGGAATACTTTACTTTTTGGCCATTGAAATATTCACCTCCAAACAGGATGAGTTCGTCTTTCTCAGGGTGTGCGGAAAAAGAGGCGTTGAGCCTGGGGACCAAGAGGAAAGGAGGCTAAGCAAACCGAGCGCAAGGTTTTCACTGGGGATTAGAGGGGCCCACAAGACATTTGGAGGCCCAACTTTCCCAACTGCCCAAATATCCGCCCCGTTTCCACTCTCACCTCGGGGAGGGAGGGGCGCAGGGGGTCTCCAGCACCTGCGTCTTTGCGGCATCCAGAGACTGGAACTGGGCGATCAGCGCCTCCAGGTCCTCCTGCCATTCGAGACAAGGGCTTGTTGTTTTGCAACCAAAAGGGAGGCGTCCCCCCCCCACCCCCAAACTGGGACCACCGCGGCTCCTTCTTTCATGCGTACATGAAAACACATGTTCGTGTGCGCGTATAACTTCGGGGAAAGGGAATTTAGCAAGATCAAAACAAAAGGGACAGAGCAGATAAAGGACAAATGGTGCACAGTGGGAGAAGAAATTAGGTGTGTGTTCGTGGGGGGGGGGAATTATAAAGATGACGCCTTCCAATCTTGTTAAAGGTGGTTATAAATGTGCTGATATTTTGCTCTTTCTCTCTAAGGAAAGGCACATCATCATGCTTTCTTTCCATGAGCTGCCCTTTCTAACTCTCAAATTCATTTTTCTCTTTACCCCCCCCCCCAGCAAAATAAATGGGAAACACTCCCTGTTGCACATTTCTTCCTCTTGCACTAATTTGTTGCACTAACTCACTGCTGCCCTTCTCTTGAACTAAACCAATCCCTCGCCCCTTGGATTGCCCAGGGGAATTGTTGTGCTGGGGAAGGGCAGGCAAAGACGAGAGAGGGAGGGAGGGAGGGAGAGTCTGGACCTGTTGGATGCCTGCCTGCCTGCCCTGCAGCTGGAAGAACTCCTGCATCCCTTGCACGCTTGTAATCACCTCCTCTTTCTTGGTCCTCTTGGATACTTTCTTCTCCATCTTGGCGGCCGTCTTCTCGGCCCCCTTCGCCTTCTTCTCCTTCTTATTTTTCTTGCCCATCTTTGCAAGTCAGGGCCGCTCTGCCCGGCTAAGGCAGGTGGGGAAGCTGCAGGCGTTGCTCACATGGCAGCCCCGGCCTTGCAAAACCTCTTGCCTTTCCTGTTCCCGGGGCGTTTCCTGCCAGCGAAAAGAGCCAGGAGGCGGAGAGGCCGAGAGTCTGCAAAAGGGTTGCCATCTGCGGGAGGGAGGTTGCTTTGCAAGGCCAGAAGGGAGCGCTGGATGCAGCCTTGCAAAAGCAGCATTTGGGAACACCAGTAATGGGGAATCTTGGTAGCTCAGGGTTGACAGGAGGGGGTCCTTGGTGCTCTCCGGGCAGGGTGGTTTTCTTGCAAGACGTTTCACAGCCCAAATGCACTGGTGATGTTGCCTGATTTAGGTCATGCAGCATCTGCAAGAAAACCAACAAGCGCAAAGGGCACCAAGGCCCCCCTCCTTTGGCAAAAGACCCCCAGCCATCCAGAAACCTCCTTTTCCTAACCCTCCTCATGCT
The DNA here is from genome assembly GCA_032468175.1 of Toxicocalamus goodenoughensis. NCBI lineage: Eukaryota > Metazoa > Chordata > Lepidosauria > Squamata > Elapidae > Toxicocalamus > Toxicocalamus goodenoughensis. The sequence continues at coordinate 271,591 of JANHFN010001810.1, read as the reverse complement.
GGCTGGAAGCCTCAGATACAAGATCCAGTCATTAAATAAAATTTTTGTAGGATTGGGTTTTGAGTTTTTGGGTGAAGCCCAAATGCAGATGATGCCAGGAAAGGAAGAAAAATGACAGTTCCCAGGGAGCGGCTATGTGGGCAAAGGGACAAAAAAAAAAACCTCTCCCCATAGATGCAGGAGTCCCTCCTTTTGCAAGCATGCAGCTGATGCAATTTTGGCTGCGATGTGATGAGCTGCTGCAGCGCAAGGGGCTGCCAATCGCCAGCAGGTGGCAATCTTCTGCAGAGGTTGGGCAGCTTCTCCAGGTGGAACCTCACAGCCTGGTCTACTCTAGAAGCTCTGGCTGCCCATCCCATCCCTGAGAGGATGGTGCAAGAGCAGCCGCAAAGTTGCATCATGCCAGAGTGCCCGGCCTGCATTTCTATGGGGCGGAGAATGGGCCTGAGCCCACTGGGGAGCCAGCCAAGAGCTGTTCCTGAGCCCACCCCAAAACCCCTCCTCGCCTTCATCACGAGGGTCTCTGTGTAGCAAAACTTCCCGGCCTCTTCCTGGGTTAACTCCACTCAAACTGTCTCCTTGGATTTGGATTCCTACCATGACCTAATTAGATTCCTTGTGTATTTCCCTTCCCCTGGATACAAGGATTCTGGTCTTCTAACTCATTCTGGGGGGACTTTAGGAGTTGTTTCCACTTGCTTTGTCATGGCAGGTGGTGGGAAGGGTCCCTTCCACCAGCCCCCTCTTCCCCCGTGTTCCCATCTGAAAGGCAGCCACGGACAGGGTGGGTTCCTTTCAGATGCTTAGGGGGATCTTAAGTGAATTTTGAGGACATAGAAAAAACCAGCAAACTGTTCCATGAAAGGCCCACAACCCGCCCTGTAGCGCACCCTCATCAGGCGCCAAGAACTGGGCATCAAGGCAGGGTGCCTGCAGTCTGTTGGGTCTCACCTTAGTTTCCCTCTTCCCCATCCATCTCTCATTGTGATATGTAGCAACTGAGGGGTTGGACCTCGACGGGGTTGAGCCAGATTCAAATCCCTCTCAGCTACGGAAATCAATTAATTAGCTACCTTAATCATTAATTGTCTCTTTCTTAGATCCTCCTACCTCACAAATGGGGTTGTTGTGCAGATAAGATGACGAAAACTCTCTCTCTTAAATCCCTGGAGGGAAAAAAAACCTGAATGGATCTAACAAGTAGAGAATAATCTAGATCAGCTCTGGATCACGGGAACAAACAGGACTTCATGAGTAACCTAGAATAACAGAATTGGAAGGAGACCCTAAATCATTCCGGGCAAATAGTCCAGTCTCTTCTTTAAAATCTCCAGTGTATTAATACACTGGAGTGATTACAGTGATTAAGCGATACATAAGGAATGTCCTTCTGTAAATGTCCACACTTGCATTATTTCTAGCCTTGGAGGATCATCATCTGAATATTCTTTTCCCGATCATTTCCTAAAGTATTGTCTGTGCTGGATTCCCTGTCTCTGCAGTTATCTTTCCTGTTTTAAAAAGCAGGAGAGAAACTGCTGTGCTAGTGAGATATCTGTGAAAGGGGTTTAATTGTCCTACCAGCCATCATCAACCAGTCCAAAGAAGCTCATCAGGCTGTGAAATTGCATTGCTTTGCGGCTTCCTTGTGCTCCCGTGCACACATTCACGATTGTGTACTGCTTTTTTAACCTCTCAAAATTATTTATAATAATAAAAAGTAGCATCATATATACTGCTCCTAGTTATTAGGGGACCTTTGAAGACCAGTGCAGTACCTTTCAACACTTGTCCACAAGGCAGAACAATCAAATCATTGGTCATCTTCAGGAGAAGACAAAGGACCAGCCATCCTAAGCCTGATGGAGCTTGGGATTCCAACTCCCAAAATTCATAGCCAGGGATTCTGGGAGTCGAAATCCATACATCTGGAGAACATAGGAGGTTCAAAGGATTTTCCTGAAGACAGCTGTGTCTTTGGGCTGTTACTACATGGGTTTATTTTCACAGAGTGTTTCTGTTTTAACAACAAATTAACCAGTTTGGAAATCCCTCAACTTCCAACAGTTTGTGTTTAAAGTTCTGGATTTCCCCTGGAGTGATATAGCGTCTAAAGCCACCCTATGCCCACTGAAGTGAAAGAAAGCCTCTCTGATGAAGACCCTAGTGAGGAATCTCTACAGCAGCAGCCCTCAAACCTTTTGGGCACCAAGGACCGGTTCCATGGAGGAAGGTTTTCCCATGGACTGGAGGGAGGGAGCATGGTTTCGTATGCTGCCAGTGCTGGTCCACAGACCAGAGGTTGGGATTCCTGCTCTACAGCCTCTTATCTCATCCACTCCTCTAGTCTTTGGACATGGACTGCCCTTAGTCTGTAATCCCTTTGCGGGCGGATAGAAAACGGAGGCATTGTCAGATTTTTGCATTCACGTAGAGGCCTCTTAGTCTCTGTCCGTTTTCTTCCACGTGTCCATTGGAATTAAATTGTGCCAGAAGGAGGCAAAAAGAAGCTGCAGAAATATTGCCCACTTCACCTGGGAGGAGGGATTGGCAATTCAAGTGCACTTCTCCACCTGTTTGCTCACCCAGCCTGCAGTTTACCTGGGAACAATGAGTGCAGGAGGTGGCCATCAAACAGATTTCTGCATTGATAGTGACTAGCATGAGAAAAACTGCAGGCGGCAGGAGAAGGGAGGCTGGAGGGGGAAGACCCAAGAATTAGAAGCAGCAGATGGTTCTTGCAAGATTTGTCCCACCATCGTTTGCAAAGACCTTGGACTTTCTTCAAGATCTCAGCATCCCTCACCATCCCTGTAGATCTCCTTTTTCTGCAGGTCGTGCCTCACCTTCCTGGCAGCTACCTTTCCCTACAGCTAGGATTACAACGCGGATGTGTTGAGCAGGATTCATGATGCAACATAGCAGTCAAAGCCATGCCTGAGCACCTCTCTCAGCGCCCACGCCGTGCCTCCGGCAGTCGGCCCCAACCACGCTGCACAGTCTTGCCTCATGCGCTCCCTGGCCTGAACTTGTAATGGAGCAGCCATCGGGGGTGGAGGCTAAATTGGTTATGCCAGGGGAGATGGCGAATTGCACAGTTTGGAGAAGATGCCTCATCAGCAGCGACATAAAACACAGCACTAAACAACTAAAACAGTTCCCGGAATAAGGATAAGAATCTGGTGGGGTGCAATTCCCAGAAATAAACAACAAATATGATTCCTAAGAAAAGAAGGTGGGATTATGCCCGAGCAGCCCAAGATGCCTGTGTGCTTTTCCAACAGGAGGGGTCGTGCCTCTTGGCGATATTTACTTATGTACGGTGGGTGGATGGGAATGGTGTGCAAAGAAGTGTGTGTCACCAGAATTGGGGAGGAGGAAGTGTGTTCAAGACCAGACTCTGCTTGGCCTCTTATTTTGATCTGCTTTCCTGCAGATGGGATATTTATAACATGTCTGGCAGCTTTTATCTTTTGACATTTGTGTTTTCCTTGGCTCCCAGAGAAAGGAGCCATTTGTGACCGTGTTGGGTTCAATTAAGTGCTTTGTGGAGAGCACAACACCCAACAGGGCCAAGCTAAACAATCCCAAACAATGTCCTCAAAGCATGGATGTGTCTTAGCCAAGAACAGGTAGGCCTAAAACAAGGGTAAGATAATCATCTCTATTGAGAGAAGGGAGTCTGACTGCACACCTAGCAGGCGCTGTAAGGGCCGTCATCGGTTCTTCTCCAGTCTGATAGGAACCAGGAAGACCAGGGGTTCAGGAGAAGACATGTAGGAACAGAAGATACCCTCCATTCCTCAGCTCCACCTGGAGATGTTCAGGCATGGCACTTGGTTATGTGCTGGGTAAGAAAACTGGGCTCAGAAGACCAGAGAAAGGAAGGTTTGGACTTGGTTCCTTGCACCAGAAGTCCAGATAAGAGTGAAAATGTCCTGCATCTTTGCATCAGTCCTCACTCAGTTGAAGTCACAAGTACAGAGCAGCTGACTCTCTCTCTCACTCACTCTGTGTGTGTGTGTGTGTGTGTCCATAGGGTATGGTCAGAAGTCAAGATGACCCCCAATAGTGTGATCAAAGTACTATTGTTTAGATGCGTCACAAATGATTGCTTGAAGCATTGAGCATTTGGCCACAGATGTTTCTCTCACTCTTTGAACTATTGTCTTCCTTCTCAAGCAAGAAACAACAAAAAAGTCATTTTCCTGGATATCACATTTCCCCTCACATTCACAGCTTGCAAGAGTTGCTGTTTTTTACAAAATTGGAACATATCTTTAAATTCTGAGTTTCTTTGGTGGTTTCATGCGTCTCTACACAGGCATAACTGAATACAAAGGAGTGAATTTGGATCTCCAGCCAATTCCATTTCCAACTTGGATGCCGATTTACTAGGCTTGTTATCTTGCAACTCAGCACTAATGCATGTTGTCGATTGATTTGTGTCCTTGAAAGATACAAGGGTTGCGTGAAGAATCAGATGAAGGAATGTTAGTTTATCCTCAAGTCCAGCTAAATAAGAACATTAAGAGTATCTCCTCCTCTTCTGTTATGGCATCTTCCGACTGCAACTTACCTGGGAAGCTGGCTGCTCTTTGGAAAAAAAAAAAGGATAGCAATTTGTCTCAGGCAGGTGGTGCCTCAGAAAGGAGATTAAATCCTGGATTTTGCAAATTGCTAGGTATACCCGCAGCAGAGTTCATTCAATTTAGAAAGCTCACCTGAAGGATCCTAATCTTCCCTTTTCCCTCCTCTCTGTAATGGATGGAGGCAGGATTATTATTTTAGCAGAAAACAAAGCAGGTGGCACCATCAAGGACTGGCTCTATCTATTACAATTAGAGGGAGCTTGCCCACAAAATGCCATCTGCAGGGATTTTTGCAAAGCTGTGGCAATGGGGCACCCCCTTCCCGTTTTCTCCTTGTGCCCCTTCGTGCTGGAGACTGTTGAAAAAGACCGAGGACATTAGAACAAGGTCTTCGCAGCCATCCATTTTGGAAGCTGGGTATTTGGAAGTCAGATGTGCCCCCGATAACCGTTCTCGTAAAGAAAACTGCCAGTTATTGTATCAGCAGATTCTTCCCTCCAGCCGCTCTGATGTTTGGATTACGGTTTGGAAAAAGCCTTTTGGATTTCCAGGGGCATAAAAACAAGCTGAGCTTGCTAGAACTCAATGCACAATTTCTGAAGCACACTAAGCGTTTCCTGCTTTGAAATCTGTACATCTGCCTTTCTCTATTTGCAGGTAAAAATCCTTTCCCAACACTGTAAATTAGCCCGGGAAAAGGAAAGTTACCTTCTGTTTTTCTATTATCAGTGTAAGCAAAGATCTAATAACTGCATTCACACATGCTGAAACCACTTTGTAACAACGAAGTGTTGTCTTCCTGGCTTTGTGCAGAGTTGATTAATGCATCCTTCAACTATTTTGCAAGTTCAAAATTTGTACAAAGTGGGAGATTTTGGTCTGCCAACCTGCACTGTGGCACTATGCACCCACGGCCAAATAGGGGTGTCCAATCTTGGTAACTCTACAGACCTGTGGACTTCAAGTCCCAGAATCCCCCAGAATCCTCACAGCATGCAGTCTTTTCTCAACTTGGGGCAATATTCCCTGCTCACCCATATGGACCTGCCTAAATAATCTTGATTTTCTTTTTGGATTGGTAAAGGATCAGAAATAGATGTTCCTTTGGAGAAGACCCTGCCGAGATCCATGTTAAACAAACGAACCAAGAAATACTCAACTCAGAGCAGCAAGCTAGAAATTCAGAAAACCTTGTTCAAATAAAAACCAGAACATTTTAAAATGGAATAGCTATGGTTTATAATGAACAATAACAAAACCAGAAGGGGAGAAAAACACAGTAAAAAAAAAAGACAGACTGGACTGTATGACACATCTTTTTACAAGGCAGAATCGACTCTTTTTGCTACAGAACTCATGAAAAAAAGCAGCACAAATCTTGGATCAACTCTATATGAACAAATGCAAAATATCAGATAATAGAGCTGCACTTTGTATACCAATACTTGTTTAAAATAGAGCACAATAATTAAATTAGTAAAAATATTTATTTTCCAAATGTAACAAAAAGTTTTCAAAATTATGTTTCTTTTTCCTTAGCTTAAAGACGTCATTATTTCTTTTTATTTTATTAAAAAAAACTATATTAAAAGAAAATATAGATTTCTCAGGAGTCAGATTTCACTCAGTAGTTATAAAGATAACAACCCTGTTGCCTGTGCAAATGTTGTGTGATTAATCTGCTTCCAAGGGATTAAAAAGAAGACTGATTAAGGACAGAGATGCAACCTAAGACAAGGGAAATCCACATGAACTTTTCAAGCAAATTGCTGAGAAAACCCAGGCCTGGAATGCCACGGATCCTGGGGTTTTGCATTCTTCTGAAAAGCACCATTTTTGGGGAGCAGGACTGGTCATTTGCTCGAGCACGTAAACCTTTGACCTTAAATAGGGCTAAAAGGCTTGTAGTCTTTCTGCATTCTCCACGTGGGCACAGAAGATCCCCCTCCTCAAATATTCCACTCCTGAAATGAGCCTCATCCATCCATAAGACAAAAGGGGTCTTATGGTCCAGAAGGATCGTAACATGCCCGGATGGACATGCCACTCTAGTTCAGGGGTGTCCAAAGTTGGCACCTTTTAAGACTTGTGGACCCTCAACTCCCAGAATTCCTCAGCCAGCCATTGCTCACAGGTGTGATAGCTGCCAAGCTAGGACCCCCCTCTGCTCTAGTTGAAGGAACATCACCTTTGTTTGGGAACCAGTTGGAGAGCTCTCCTCGGTCATTGGGGCCTTGTGCTTTCAGAAGACTAGAGATGGATTTTTGGCTCAATGCTCGTGCACTTGGCTAGGCTTCCATTGAATTGCACCCTTAGCCTTTTCTTGAGGCACACTTGACATCAAGCAACTAGAAAGTCAACCAGGCAGATGCACAAAGCTGATAAAAGAGGTGCAGAACTGGACTAGGTGGCTCAAAGAAAAGACATGGTGAAAGACACGTGGGCAACGCACACAAAAAAGCAAAGCCGTTCCTAGGTTGGCAGGCTGGTTTCTTTTACAAAGTTGCAGCCTGTGAGATTTGACTTTTTGGCTCCACCGGTAACGGTGAGTGCAACTGAAGCCAAAACGGGCAGTAAGCCTCTTTGCAGAAGTCCAAAAACAATAAGGCACAACTAAGAAAAAAAGGAATAGGGTGGGGACACACACACACACACACATAAGCAATTCTACAAAGCTCCGCAAAACTTGAGTGTGCTTAATAAATACCTAGAGAATGCTAAATACTTTTGAGTGGTAAAGCAGCGGAAATGAGTGGGACGAAGCAGAATGGCATGTCCCTGGGGGAAGAGAGGGAATTGGAAAGCTCTGAACTGCAATGTTTTTTTGCAGTTCTCACCCGGGGATTGTACTCCACAATTCTGCTCTCCTTTAGAAATAAAACGCCTAGCATACTAAATTGGTGAGTGAAATAATGGTCAAAGCCAGGGGGTGCCCACAGCAGGTGCACTATTTGGATGGGAAACTGCTCCATGGCTCATTGTAAAAAGTGTGAATTGGGCAGGCGGGGGACAAAGGGTGTTGTAATGCAACCCATCTGGAGGACATGAGATCTGGGTGCCATACTGTCCACAGACAAAAGAGCTCTTAACAGTAAAGGGACCCCACCAGATGTGCTGAAGACCGATGGCATTGTCTCTCTTTATAAAACATGATCACTATGATGACTTCAGCATTTCTGAACCGCCATTAGAAATTGTAAATGTTATGTTAATGTTAACAGCAGCCCATTCCCTTAATATTGGGAAATAAAGGCAGAAAAATCATTTTGCAACAGACAACAGATGGGAAGTGGATTCAGAGCAGCTGCACGGAGGACTCTAGAAAACATGGCAGAAAGAGTTAAAAATGCCCCCACTATGATGTTCGACATTGTGGCGCCTGGATTTTTAGAATCTGCATTTGTTGGCATCACAACTGACAGATGGACTGCCCTCAACTATTCTCCCCCCGCCAAATTATTTTGCCTGTTTCCTTGTTTCAGTAACCACAATGTTCACAACTCCATGAAGGAAACAATGAAGACATGTGCAGGTTAGCATCTTGCAAGCATGAACAAAGGAAAACCACTTCTTGCATCCTGTTTGACGATATAAAGTTTGGATTTATATATTTTATTCAACGGAGGTGCTGTCCCATCTGGATTTCTGCGCCCCTGCTGGCTGAAAGTTTTTGCAGCTCAAGTTTAAATCAGGAGTGTCCAACCTTGGCAAATTTTTAAACTTGTGGACGTCAACTCCCAGAATGTCCAGATTCCCAGATGTGTGGACTTCAACTTCTTCAACTTCAGTGTTTGGCTGGGGAATTCTGGGAGTTGAATTCCATGCATGAGATCCAGACATTCTAGGAGTTGAAGTCCACAAGTCTTAGAGTTGCCCAGGTTGGACACCTCCCGCTCTAGAGAAACCAAACTTTCCAGACCAGACATTCCCCGAGAATGGAAGAGAAAGAAAAACATATCCCATGAGTCGAAGCATCCCACCCAATTCTAAGCAATGCGGTCCCATGACAGAGCCATAACAGACAATAAATCACACAAGTGCCGGTTTCAATTCTTCACTCTATAGCTCAAAAGTCTCCCCTGTTGCTTGCTTGGCCAAAGTCTAGTTGCATGTTTGAGAAAAGCTATGGACCAAGAAAAGTGCCACAGAAGCAGACATGCGTGCATTAAAAAAACAGACACAAAGATGTGCACAGAACATGGATGTTCTGCTTGTTCCCAATTAGTGCCCTCCTCTGCCTTATGCTTCCCATGTCATCCACCACACAGGATAGTCGGCTCCAATCCGTTCTTAAGAATACATTTATGGTGCTGTAACGAATGACATTCTGTGCAGCGAGGAAACAAAAATGTAATACGTTTAGTAGAACCACTGAATGCTAGTAGTAGGAAATGCGTTTCAAACAAGGACACCAAGTAAGAAAACTTTCCAACGTCATGCATCACGTTCCCTCAACTGGCAAATTCAGTGGCTTTTTTCTCAACGTGGAGCACTGTAAACCAGGGGTCTCCAACCTTGGCAACTTTAAGACTTGTAGACTTCAGCTCCCAGAATTCCACAAGTCTTAAAGCTGCCAAGGGTGGTGACCCCTGATTTAAACTGTATGGACTTCCAATTCCCAAGAATTTCCTAGCCAGGAATTCTGGGAGTTGAAGTCCACACGGCTTAAACTGGCCCAAATTGAGAAGTACTGCTCTGGAGACGGTTGCACAAATCCATCTTAGTTTAAGGAGTGTCTAGAAATTTCAGCCTGACCCGGATGGGGGAATTTGTCAGGATGCCAATTAAAACTGTACAAAACCCCTTATGGGAAACAGACACAACATGGTCACGTGGGAGTCTTAAGGAGGAGAAAGCTTTAAAAATAATGTCACTAAAAAAATTAAACAATTTTAAAAAATGCTCATGTCAGAAACACTTAGTCCACTGAGAATGAGAAGAGCTGAGGTGGGGGCCACTCAGCCTGACGTCAGTTTGTGGGGTTGTCTTCTTCTGCAGAGCCCCCTTTGTTGGCAAGGAGTGTTCAATGTCGGCAGACGTCTTTTGAGGAACACCCTACATTGCTGGATCTCATCTATTGTCTGCATTTTTTTTCCTCTTTTTTTTTCCCTGCCAGCTGGTGGAAAAACTAAATAAAGTCCATAGTTGAGCATGTAAACAAAACATCCTTGTGGGCTTCCCCATTTTGGGTGGAAGACTCTCTTCTCTTCTAAGCGACCTCCTCTTCCCAATTTTAAAATTTGCACCTGGGATGGTTCTTCTCTGCCAGCATCTTCTCAAGGGCCTGGTCAGGGAAGACCTCGAGAGGACCAGAGGTGGGCAGGAGGAGGAGATCCCGAGAGATCTCCAGGCTGTCTCTGCAGTTTCCATTTTTCCAGGGAGGAATCAGACATAGTTGTGTTTCAAAAACAATGTTGTGCGTTGGCTTGAACTAAAGATCGATGGTTTCACACATACCCTTCACTCCTTTATTCTTGAGGAACCACTTCCATCAGCTTCTGGAACAGGACTGTGGTGGAGTCTGTTGGTGAGGGGAAAAAAGGAGGACGATTAGACGACCAAAACGAGCTTTTGAGGTCACTGTTACACCTAAATTGGTCATCCAGGACACAAAGAGAGGTGCTCATACCATTAGAAAAATGGCGCCATCTCTATCTCTTGTCCTTCCCACCAAAGAGGATGGAGTCCTGGCAGTTTGTATAATTCAATTTAAAAGTAGTGGTGCTGCTAGTCGCGAAGTCGTGTCCGACCCATTGCAACCCCATGGACAACGTTCCTCCAGGCCTTCCTGTCCTCTACCATCTTCTGGAGTCCCTTTAAGCTCAGATTTAAAAGTCCTTCTAAACAAATAATAAATAAATAATAAATATTTAATTTTTATACCGCCCCTCTCCCGAAGGACTCGGGGCGGTGTACAGCAAATGGTGGTGTCCCTGTTTGGATTTAACCATTTCCTTTTGTCATGAGCCAAAGAAAAACATGAGGACGGCTTCTGCACCCAGGAATCCTGGGGTGTGGTGGGGATTCATTGTGAATTCCTAGAAAATTAGTTTTGGCCACACTGACTGGTGCCTTGTGGGTGGACTGAAAAGAAAAAGGGTTTGGGAAATTACATGAGGTACCAGGATCAGATGATTCCAGTTAAAATCCTGGCAAAATTTCCACCTACGTCCCTTGGAATAATTTCTTCCGCCAGCCTATTCTCCGTCCAGAATGGACTTTGCAGGACAAGAAAAGGGGCTTTTAATAGAAGGTTAATTCCTTGAACAAGAGGAAACTGATGGGTGGCAGAAGCATCCATAGTCAAGAAAGTCACTTGGATAATTTTAGGGGTTCTCTTTCCCCAAAAGAGAAAAGCAGGGATTCCTCTGAATTACTGGATCCACAAATGTGTAAAATTGTAGAAATGGGGTTTGTGGGGTCCTTGGTGCTCTCTGAGGTTGGTGGTTTTCTTGCAAATGTTTCATTAATCACTTAGGTAGCATCATCTACAGTGATGATCTTACCGAATTTGGGTAACGAAGCATCTGCAAGAAAACCACCAACCTCCTGTCAACCCTGAGTTACAAAGATTCTCTCCTCTACTGGTGAAATGGAATCTGAGGTTGGTTTCAGCACAGAAGACATGCTGGACATGCCAAAGTCCAGCTTCACTCTGTCCCAGCTTCAGTTGCCACAGTTGCCGTCAAGACGGCCTTAACACCTGGAGGCTGAGTTTGGCATCGGCTGCTGCCAAGCCCAAGCATGCCTGGCTGCTCCTTTCAAGAGACACCAGGGCATGGACACCCACACGGCTTGGCTAGGAGAAGTGGCTGGTGCCCCTCCCAATCGTGTCCAGTCCTGCCTTTCTTCCAAGCATCTACAAGGTGTGATTGCTGAAGATCCAGAGAGCCTCTTCCCGCCATTTCTCATGTTCTGGTGGCACCGAAAGAAAGGTTCAAACCCGGTGGAAGGGCTACCCCATCTCTGAGTAGAAGATCTGTGGGTGACTGTCTCTCTCACCACCCATTCCATCCCACACAGCTCTTGGGGATTGACCCGAGGACTCACAGATGCTCTGCAGGAGCCACTTCGGTTTGTTTTTCCACCAGACACCAATCAGGTACACGGGGACTCCACTGAAGATGATGGCGAAGCCAATGGCACACTCTTTTGGGGTCATCCAGAAGGAGACGGCGATGAGGAAATTGCACGCAAGGATGAAGAAAATGGGCAACAGCAAATTAACCTGCATGGGAGAACACAAGGAAGACCAAGGGTGATAGAAGCACGAAGGGAACAACTCAAGAGCTCTTTGGTCCAAAGACCCACCAGGCCTGTGCTTACATCCAAACAATCTCAAGGATCCTCAGGTCTGGACTAGCTTCAGGACTGGAAATCTAAAGGACCCAAACGGTCCTTTAAGGGGATCCTTTGCAAAACCGGTCCCAGAACCTTCCAGGTTAATGTCAGACAAGCTCACCTTGATGGGCCTCTCTAGCTCTGGTTTCTTGTACCGGAGCCACATCATGCCGACGATGGCCAAGGCCACGCAGAGCCAGTTGAAGAAGCTGAAGAAGTTGATCACCGAAAAGATGTCGTTGGAGAAGGCGTAGAGCAAAGTCATGAGGCACTAGAGACGGCCGGAGAGAAGGGGGCGAGGAGAGAAATCAGTGCCGCTTCAGAGAAGGGCCACCTCAACCAACGCTCGCTTCATCCAAAGTTCACAGACTCTGCAAACGTGGGGATAGAGTAGTTGCAAACGGTGGATATTGCCCATTGGAGTGAGGTCTGCCATTCGGAGTTCGGAGTGGGGCACAGAAGCAGAAAGACAGCCAACGAGAGCTCCACAGAGGGGCAGGAAGTCCAGAGAACTGGGATCCACCCAGGAGAACATGAGATGGCTGCATTCAAAACGGGATGCCCTGTTTGCTTGGGTGCTTCAGGGGAAGGAGAGGGACACAGAAGTTCCGGAGCAACCTTCTCACCCTCAAGGGGCATCCCCAAACTTGCAGGCTTCCAAAACTCTCACCACTGGGCAGGCGTGGAGTTATTGTTCAGGACTAGAGGCTTACTGGAGTTAGAAAGCAATGTTCTATTCCAAGGGTCTTCAAACTTGACAGCTTTAAGACTTGTGGGCTTCAACTCCCAGAATTCCTCCTCCAGTCATGTTAACTCAGGAATTCTGGGCGTTGAAGTCCACAAGTCTTAAAATTGCCAAG
>JANHFN010001810.1:224495-244435 GCA_032468175.1 Toxicocalamus goodenoughensis | reverse complement strand
GGGCGGGGCGGGGCGGGGGCGGAGGTTGGACTATAGAAAGGCGAACGGGTTCCCCAAGCAAAGCTCCGCTGCACCGAGAGGCGGCCAAAGCTCCTCTCCGCCTTGGATCCCGGAGCCCAGCAGCTCCGAAGCCGCTGAAAGCCGGCGCTCGCAGACTCAGCGCCGCTTCGCTTGCACCAGAGGGCCGGCTTGGCCGGGACCAGGAGCGGAGCGGAGGGCGGGCAGGGCAGGAGGAGCCTCGGGGAAACTTTTCCGGACTCCCGCGAGCCTCGGCCGAGGGTGGGACGCGGCTCTTCCCTTCCCCGGGCAGGGCAGGAGGGCGGCTGATGTCAGCGCCGCTTCCAACGCCGGAGGGAAGCCGGTTGCGCAGGCCGGCCGGGGACGGGGAAGGGGCGTAGGATTCCCCCCACCCGGCCAGGCTCTCCCCCTCCCTCCCTCCCTGCTCCGGCCGCCCTCTGCACATGCTCGGGGCTACTCACGCACGCAGAGGCAGGCGATGAGCTTGGTGGCGCCCAGCGGGACGGGGCAGGTGGGGAAGATGGGCTTGAGCAGGTAGGTGGCGAAGACGAAGGCCACGATGTACTGCGAGGAGGGCCGGATGATGAGCAGCTCGATCCAGAGCTTGAGGAAGGCGGGCAGCGAGCCGTAGACCTCCAGCATGTAGGCGTAGTCGCCGCCCGACTTGGAGATGGTGGTGCCCAGCTCGGCGTAGCAAAGGGCGCCCGCGATGGAGAAGGCGCCGCACGCCGCCCACACCACCAGCGCCAGCCCGGGCGAGCCGGCCTCCTTCAGCACCCCGGTGGGCGTCACGAAGATGCCCGAGCCGATGATGGTGCCCACGATGATGGCCACGCCGTTGAGCAGCGTGATGTTCCGCTTCAGCGCCACCCCCTCGCCCGCCGCCCCTTCGTCCGCCGCCGCCGCCGCCGGGGCGCAGCCGTTGCCCCGCGGGCCCGCCAGCATCTCCCGCGCCTCCTCCTCGGCCGCTCCCGCCGACGCCGCCGAGCCGCGCTTCTTGGCCGAACCTCCCGACATGGTCCAGCCGGAGGACGCGCCACGCGCTCGGCCCGCACCACGCGCCCTCGCCTTTTATCCGCCGGAGCCGGTTGGGACCCGCCCCGGCACGTGGGAAAGGCTCGCCCGCCGCAGCGCGCCCCGGCTGGCCAGCAGCAGCAGCAGCAGCAGCAGGAGGAGGAGGAGGAAGGACGGGAGCGCGCCCAGCCTCCGCCAGCGCCGCTGCGCGCCAGGCTCGGCAACCTTCTGGGCGCTTTGCCTCGAGAGCGCAGGAGCCCCGCGCTGAAACGCTGCCCAGACTTCCACCGCCGCCCCCCACGCCCGCAGTCGGCATTGCCGGGCACCGGCAAAACTAGGGGCGGGGGTGGGTTTTCCTAATCAGCACGGTGGGAGTAAATACCGGGTTTGGCCCTTGGCCAAGAAACCCCCCTGCTTTGGAAGCTCCGACCGACGATCCAGTTTCCTAAGTCAGTAAGTCAACACCATCCTTTGTATTTCCAAACCTCTGGAAGAGAGGCTCTTCTCTGCCAAAACACAGCGTTCGTGAAAGACACGCGAAATATAATTTTTGGAACGATTATAGTTTTAATTTTTATTTTTTCATAATTTTTAAAGCGATTATTCCTCGGGAGGGAGGGGCCCAGGGCAGCCAAAGTTCTTGGGCCCCTCGAAAGTCATCAGGCTGATGAAATTGGGATAGGTGGAGTTTGCAGCAGCTCTTCCTGCCTATCCGAAAGGCCCCCCTTTCAGTGCCCAACTGGAAAAGGAGATTTAAAAGCAGTTCCCATCAGTGGAAATACGGTGGGATGTGTGGACTGATGAAAAGAAGGACGGGGGAGGGGGGGCATGATAGCACTGTTCCAATATTTGAGGGGCCACCACACAGAAGAGGGAGTCAACCTCTCTTCCAAAGCACCCAAAGGCAGGAGAACAAGGAATGGATGGAAGGAGAGAAGCAACCTAGAATTGAGGAGAAATTTCCTCAAAGTGGGAACGATTAACCAGTGGAACCGCTTGCCTCCAGAAGTTGTGGACCATCACTTGTCTGAAAGGGTAGAGGATCTCCTGCCTATTATTCTATGCCGTGAATCATATTGGTTCTTGCAACTATTTTAAAGGGGTGCAACATTTTCCAGTCTGGAAACCAACAAGACCTAGAACTTAAAAACCAGAAATCAAATCTCATCTCCCTCAATGCCTGTTTAGGCCATACCCAATTTATTAGAGGCAAAGTATATTGTTGTATGTCCACACATCCAAATAAATGAGTGGGAATAAAAAAAAATGGATACATTCACTGAAGGCACCTTTCTTTGTAACTTGACATCCTTCAGGAAAGAGGCCAGTCTCCAAAAGGGAAGAGACAGATAATTGCAGTCCACTGGATTGGTTGCCTTTATTGAAAGTGGGGTCCATGGTGATATTTTTCACTAATGCCGTCATTCAGTCTATAACAAATATTTCTTTCCCGGTGTGCTGCAAATTGAACTGTAGGCTGTCAGTGCTTTTTCCTCCACGAATTAGCAAAAGTGATTAGTATCTTAGTGACCAACTGGGCTGTTCGGTTTTCACTGCTCTCTCACCTGCTTGTTCCCAGTGCTGGCTCATCAGCTACAGAGAAAATATATTTGCTCGAAGTACCAGATGTTAGCTTAGGAGCAGATCTACAGATGTCACATTTAACAGCTAAAGGCTTCGTGCAAGTTAAAATGTTAAAAGGTCTCCACAAATAAAATGAATCCTTAATATCCTGCAATAGTTAAACTGGCAATTTCCCCATGTAATTCAGAAGGCATCTGCATTACCAATCTACCCAGCTCACCCTAATTTATTTATTAAATTTATAAGCCTCCCATCTAACTGTTGAGCGACTCTTAGACTGTACAGCAATCCACCCTTTTGATTAAAGGAACTGCCCAAAGCTTCTGCCTTTTTAATAAAATTGGTCTAGCTGGAAAAAGTGCTACCTGATCCCTGAGTCTTTTATTTTTTTTAACCAACTACAGACTCATCCATCTCTCCCCTTACAAAATAAACAAACATGCAATTGTATATATTTAACTCTGTAGAGCTGACATGGCCCAAACTGGCCTTGATGGGGGCAGGTGGAAAACAAACAAACAAACCTAGCAGACAGATATCACATAACCTGAAAACGAAAAGATGTTGGTTGCCTGGAATAATCTTTGGGGTATTTGGTGTTTTTTATTTTTCTCCTTGTCAGATTCTGCCCTCTAGTGGCCCTTGCCCCAAATCCCCATGTTTGCAAAACTGCTGTAAATATAACATGTCCCTTGACAACAAAGGTCATGTTTGGGACGGTCTGTGCGCACCTTTCTGTGCGCCCCACATCTCTAGCAACATTAATTCCAGAAATGGAAGTTCTCTGATCTCTGGTGGCTTGCCTGGCCCATCTTGATGGGCTGTGGTTTTCTGCTTGGCGGTTCCTTGATTAGGGATTTGCTTTCTGCTTAATTGTTGGATTGCTTGATTGTCATCTTCTACTGGAACATCATACCTGCTTGCCAAGGCTTTTTGCAGATTCCTGGTGCAAGTTTACACTGGTGGCCAAGCCAGCCTTCTATTCCTCCTTCCACCTGGATCTCTCATGTCCTCTTTGCCAAGGGCGAGAGGCAGCTGTCCTTTTGCACACCGGTCTTGTAAAAACAAGGCTGTTCCGAGTCCTTTCCCTGATATTACTCTGCATTCAGCCACAAAAGCTTTTAAGGGGATTTGATTATGAAGACCGGCTCCCTGTGCTAAAGCCCAGGCGAGGGCAGGGTTGTCACATCAAAGGGATTTAGCCAAGGTTGGGAGATAAGGCAGAAATGACTTCTCACATGATCTCCAGAAAACAACCTGCTTCTTCTAAAAGCAAGCTAGTGGTTAACTCCACAGCATCTGGGGCACATCAACCACGAAAGGTGCCTCTACCATACTTTAATTCTCTTTTTGGTCCTCAGCCCATCTCCAGGGGGGTTGCACCCACCCAAGGAACCCTTTCCTCATTACAGGACAGACTCTCTCTCTCTCTCTCTCTCTCTCTCTCTCTCTCTCTCTCTCTCTCTCTCTCTCTCTCTCTCTCTCTCTCTCTCTCTATCTATCTATCTATCTATCTATCTATCTATCAAGATAGAGAGATAGAGATAGATAGAAATAGATGGATAGATAGATACACCTCTCTCCCTCCCTCCCTTTCTCCTCTGAAGTGAACAGGAGAAGCTCATAATGTTGCTTTGGGCCATTTATCACCCCTTAGCTTCCTGGAGGAATGTTGTCCATGGAGACACGACTTCGCAATTAACAACAAAAAAGCTTCCTGAATGCAAAATATTATGCTGCAAATGAAGTGTGAGGTGCCAGCCTTGTCCAATGGACACACACACACACACACACGGTCTCCCTTCAGACGGCCTCTCTCATTTTTGAAAACTGTCAATTTGCAGCATTTGGTTGCTCCGCAGATGGGTTTGCCTGGCTCTCTTCATAGTCGCCTGGAAAGAACAGGCAGAAACAATAGTGTCCATAACACAAGCACACGTGTGTCGAGAGGACAGATTTCCTGTGCTTCGAAACCACAATGAACCGTCACATTATTCCTGAACAAGTGTTGCAGTCAAAACAGGAGGGTATTGTTTTCCCATCTCAATGCATTTTAGGAGATTTTGTTTTTAATCTAGTTGTCGCTTCCCACACAATGAAACAATTCATTTTCCCTCCTTCCTCTTTCCCACGGCAAACACAACTGAAATAACTTCTGGACAACAGAGACAGAAAAGTTCATATTTATTGTAAAGATGCATAACAGCTTTAAGCTTCCTTTTTGCACCGTTTTTATAAACGCCGAATAGATTTGTGAATCTCTCAGGCCGCCTATTCCGATGCTTTTACATGTAGAGGAAGATACAAAACTTTGATATGAAAAATAGAAAGGCCAAGAAAGTCCACGTCTTAATTGCCAAGACTGAGAAGCAATGCTGTAAGTAAGACTACTTTTTAAAGTACTGTTGGTTTGTTTCTGCTTTGATACACACAAGTTAAGATTGTTAACACACAAGTCTTCGTATGGGGCTGACCAAGTTTTGAATGCCCCTGGTCAGTTTGTGGCACATATTGTGTATTCACCAACCTCAAATGAAGGTTAGCAAGCTGCTACAGTGGATTGCCTGTTTTCCACAGGGTCAGGCACTGTGCAGGCTCTATGTAGGGTTTGTGTTTTAAAGGCTATCGCAGTGCTAAAGAATGAAAAAAATAGACATATTTACAATCTGGCAGGTTTTATGCATCAGCCAGTACACATATTTAGGATAGGAAACGGATCCTATCATGTTTCCTTGCAGCGTATATCATGCCTAAGTTAGGTATTTCCTTCTAAGTGCGCCTGGTTGTTTCATAGTCTGAAATCCATTCAAATCTGCTGATTTAAACAGAGAAAGTTTTCCTCTTGTTTCCTAGATCCCAAATAACCCCCAGCCTCTTGTAGGTACAGAGACAGGAAAATTTCCGGCGGAGGAGAGGAACTGCTATAAAGTTAGAGCACCCATTAGAGGTAGATGAGGGATAGGCCATCTGGAAAAGGTTTCTGCAACAGAATGGCCCTCAGGTGCATTAATGCTATAATTCCCAAAACAATCCGCAAGTCAGGTTGTTATAATCCTGGCACCTGGGTTAAAGTAGCTTGAAACCAAAACAAATTCCTGCCCTAGTCAAATTGCATAAATTTCCTGTCTCCATCCTGGTTCCTTAGAGATCCTCAGAGGGGCCTTAGCCAGCTGTTCAGCTCCTGCAGTGGAGCACCTACTGATGGGGGAGTGCCTGGACAGCAGAGGTGAGGCTAGAAGCTTTGATCTGTTCTCGGGAGAAGAGGCCAAGCGGTTCTCACACTACAAGCGCCGTCTTTTGGAAGAGGGAAGGACCAGAAATCTCCCGGCCCCTTTGAAGCCGCGGATCTTGTCCCCAGCTTGATGCTAAAGTACTTCTCAGGCGCAGAGAATAACATTTAGCTGCTTAAAGATGCAGCGTGTCCTGACAGGGCCCTTGGGGCATGGAACATCTGGTCCTCCAGTGGCTTCTCCATGTCCTGCCAGAAGCGCTTTGGAAAGGATGAGCGGACTGTTCGATCCATGATGGGCTGCAGCGGACGGAAATTGTCCACCATCCTCTCCTCGTCTTCTCCAGCTGGACTGAAGAGTAGCATCCGAAAGACCTCCAGCTGGAGAGGAGAAACAGCAGTCAGGGGAAGGGGGAACAGACAGGCGGGACTCTCGGGGGTCCGCGGAAGAGCTCCTGGAAAGGACTCCTCCTTCCCAGCCAAGACTGGCCAACAAGAGCCTTCCAACGCAACAGAAGCTTCTGCGGCATGGATGAGAAGCCTGGAAGACGCAACTTCTTGCCTTCTTACGCCGCCCACGAGTTCTACTCAGGACTCAACTACTCCCAACTCAAGATCCAGGTAGCTGCCATATTTAAGCTACTACCAGACACCAATCTAGATGTACCCAGAGTAGATGCCACCACCAGCCAGTATGGTGGACATCCAACTTTTTTCTCTCTCTCCATCCTGCTGACCTCAACCCAGCTCAATTATCTAATCTCCGTTTATCCACACAAAGTACCTTTATGTACATTGCAACAAGGACAATGGTTAAAGCGGGAAATCTGATTCAGCGGGAACTTGTTCTGCCACACCTATGGATCAAGGTTTCAGCTCATCTTCTATTTCAACCTGGCTACTTTGCATCTCTTTCACAAGAGAATCCTCAATGAAGCCATATCATCATCTGTTTAGCTACGGATTGGCCATGATGAACAAAGCCAAGCATTGTTTATGCCTTGCCCCTTATAGCCAGATCGTTAAACCATTGGTGTTTGCTCCATAAACTATGGTTGAGCCAAACCACAGCTGAGGGGGGAAATGGGAAGCCTGTCCGTATATTACCGCTCAGCCTGATTTCAGACGGCAGGAGTCCTTCCCCTTTCTCAACTCTGCTTTGACAAACCTGGTCTTCATCAACCTCAATGGCTTTCTTCTTGATGATCCAGGTGACCGACTCTGAAAGTGGAGGGGTGGTCAGAGATCCCGAGTAAGTCCAGTAATCCGGGCACGAAGGCAACAAGCAGGAAGGATCAAACTCTTCCAGTTCAATCAGAGAATCCTAAGAAATTCCACCAATGGCAACACCATTAGTTTGGGACACCTGTGAGATGTTCCCTGTTTGCTAATACCTTATATTATAAAAATCCTGCTCTGTGTCCACCCATCTTTGTGGCCAAGTCTCTCTTCTTCCATTTCTAGGGAAGCAAGAATTAGAAGGCAATCCTCTGCTTTACTCAGAGTAGACAGGCCATTCCAGGCACCTAGGAAAGAGGTCAACTTTCATCTTACCTTGTATTTAATGGATGGCAAGGCATCTACTAATTTCTGCAGGCCATTATGATTGGCTCCAAGCTGTCAAAGCAAAGATAAGTTTTGGATTCAGATCTAAAGGTTTCGTACCAATAACATCTTTACTCCTTGATAAACTTTAGGACAACGGGGTTTCTGATCTCCCGATCCCACCCATTTCCCCACTAATGGCTTCTTTGAAAGACCCCCTAGAAAAATACCCTCAATAAACAAAGTCACTGGCTCTCTTTATCCATTGCATGAAGGAGTTATGGCCAGAGGTGGTCTTCTCCTCCCACTTCCTTCCTACAGGTCTGTTTTAGTCTCCATTTACACCTTCCTTCCTGTATCCCCACCCGGACAATTTGTATATAAAATTGGCCTGGTCCCCCGATTATATTCTGATGCTATTATTGCAGTATAAACACACACACACACACACACATCCATGCAAATCCACAAAGAAATCAAAACAAACGCAGTTACTTCAATGATGCTTATTGTGTAAGAAAAACAACAGATTGGGAGGAATAATAGGAAAATTGCCATTTTTCCACCATCTGACCTACCTTCAAAAAAACCCCGATGACAGCCAGACCGTTTTCGTCCATTAGAGCTTCTTCAAAACTTCCAAATTTGCAGCAATTCCAGTGAACTAAATGTAGCTGGAAGAAACAAGGGGAAACCATAAGTCTTTTCAAAGTACGGGTGGTGGGGGGCATCTTGGAAGACGATGCTCTGGACATCTGTCCACAGGGCAGCCCCAGAGACTCACAATGCCCAAGGTTAAGAGCAGTTGCAAGGTGTGAAGCCGTTGTGGGAGTGGTAAGAGAAGTCGAGACATCTCTCTGGACCACCCTGGGGGGATGATGGGGGAAGAGCCCACCATCTCATTCGCCTTGCAAGCATCCAGACTGATCTTCACCGGGTCTTCCTCTTACCTCCGCTGGGAACACCTTGCAGTCCACAGTGTGCTCCGAGCCCCACTCGTTGACGGCTCCCCAGTGAAAATGGAACTGCTTCAGCCGATAGTTGTTCTCTAGGGGGCCTCCCGTTATGACTGTGGTGGGGAGAAAAGGCATGCCTTCAGGGGGGGGGGGGTGTAGAGGAGGGGTCTGCGTCATTCACAAGAGGAGCCTGGATTCTAGACCCTTTGTTAATGGCTTCAAACCATTAAAAGGCCGTTTGGCGCTTATCGAAATCTGGGAGTTGAAGTCCACAAGTCTTAAAGTGGCCAAGTTTGGAGATCTCTGGTTTTGAGGATTCGCACTGCAACAAAGTTGAAGCAGATACTGCAGTGCCTAATTTTGATAACGGGGGGGTGGCATGAAAAAAACCTCACTGGATGCCCACCTGTAAGGAATCAGGAAGGCGACTTTATTTATTTATTGCATTTATTCATTGATTGCATTTATATTGCCGCCTATTCGCCTATTTGATAGAGACAGGCAGGAACGGTTGCCTAGGGAACAGGAGCTGACATGTATTTGAAGTCCAAGCAATGAGGTAACATTAGGAAGAGTTCAGGCAGACACCTCCACAATTTAATGAAGTATAAGAGGGGGGAAGACATCCAGCACAATTTGACTTGCAAAATTCTTATATTAGAGCCCATAAAGTAGCTTTTATCAAGGAAATTAACTCTCAGTCTGGTCTAGCTAAGTGAGGCTGATGCCACCCAATTCTAACTCAAACAAACACTGCCATTTTAGAGAAAATTTACTTGACATGTCACAGATCTCCTCTGCTTTGGTGAATAAGCGTCCCTGGACTGGTTCACCGAGGTAGCACAGAGATGCTGACATCCCCCAAACTAAAGATAGAGCCTCCATTGATCCATGGTCTCTCCAGAGATATTTCTGGCCTCCTGACCAATACTGGTCACCATAAAAGCCAGAAAGAGTCTTGAAGCTCAGCAGTCAAAGAGGCTTCTAAAGAAAGCCAGGCCTGCAGATGATCCAAGAGTGTCCAATTCAGTGCATGCAAAATCCTGGACACTCTTTTTAACAACACAGTCTGTCAGTGTAAGGTGCATATTGTTATCTCTTTGCCCAGAAAAAAATCCCAACAAAGTGCAACAATTGGCTTAGGATGCCAGTCCCAGGCACAGTTTTATAAGGTATTCCTTGCTTTGGCAGCAGGGCAATTGGGAGCCACTCAATCTTCAGCTGTCAAAAAGGGACGTTTTGAGCAAAGAAGACAAAGTAAGACTCCCTGGCCTAACATTTTCTCCAACGAGAAGAGAGCAAAGCTCTCTTAAACTTTTACAGACAAATCCATTTTTATCCATTCCAACAGTAGTTGCCTTTATCAGACAGGTTTATATCTTGGGGAATAGAAAAGAATAGCCCTAATCCTGGAACGTCTAACATGATTTCTCAACAGCTGGAAGAACCAAAACGGCGTTTCTGCTTCCTGGTTTTTTCCCCATCTTGAGATTTTCCGAAGAATGACGGAAAAGGCTCAGCTCGGCCGCCCCCTCGTGGACACCAAAGGCTGCACAGAATTCAGAAGCCAAATGCAGCTGTTTACCTTCAGATCTGACCCAGAAGCAGGAAAAAAACTGGAAATGCAGCCCTCACGCCACATTCCTGGTGGGTCAAATACCAGAAGTAGATCCCAAGCTTCTAATTAAGGTGGGGAGAAATTCTCAACAGGGTGTGGGGTTTTTTTTGGCTGGCTTAAGCCCCTGGCAACCTGCAAGGTTTCCATTGTTTGGGGACAAAACTTGGCCAAAGCATTTTGGAAACCTTTCTGTCGGGTGAGCCACAATGTCCTTTTCTTCTACATTTTCTACCAGTCACCAGATGGCAGGAATACCAGCAACATCATCATCACCTATTTGGATATTTGTCCCCTGGCTTTCCTGCCATCCTGTGCCCGCTGCCAATCTTCTTTTATCCTGGCTACAAATCCAAGGGCATTTTGCCTGATAACCTTTTCCTATGCCCATTGACTTACCTTCCTGGACTGTCTTTCCTTCTCAACTTTAGCCTTAATCCACTTTTCCTCTTCTCTAATTTTATTTTCCTTGAAGGGCAGAAGCAAGGAGAAAGAAAGAAAGAGAGAGAGAGAGAAACCCCAAAAAACTAAAAGAAGGAGACAGCACTAAAAAGTAAAGGAGAAAGAAGTGTGAATATAAGCATTTATGTTTCTGAAAAACAATAAAAACGCAAAGGGAAAAAGGGGGCGGTAAAGCAGAGTTTTCCAGACTTGGCAACTTTAAGATGTGTGGCCTTCAGCTCCCAGAATTCCCAATAGCCAGCAGGGAATTCTGGGAGTTGAAGTCCACTATCACAAAGCTGCCAAGTTTGAGAAGCAGTGCGGGAAAGCATTCTTGGAACATTGCAAAGGAAGAAATTGCCTTAGATTTTGTCCAGAACTTCAAATCTACATAATGCAATTCATGCTCGACTGAAGGAATCAGAGGGGTGAAAGAGGGGATTTATAGACCCCGAAAACAGATGAGCAAATTTATCCCATTTGGGGATAACTCATTTTGGAAGGTTTTTCCAAGTTGACCACAGAGAATGCAGAGTCTGCCACACTGTGCAATTTCTCTTTGTAGGAACTGAAGCACAGCGTGGGAACAGGTGCCGCTGAATTGTAACTCCCAATAGCCCCAGCCAGCATGAGGGATGCTGGGACTTGTAGTTCAGCAGCATCAGGCTACTAAAAATTTGGGATGTTTCGTGCATTGGATTCAAAGGCAAAACAATCAAAACAACCAGAGCCCAGAGCTGCGACAACAGACATCACGCCTTCAAAGAGACACGGCTGCTTTAAGGGTTTTGTACACCAATGTTACATTTGCACCCTGTTGGAAGCATTACCCAGCACTTACAACATTTGTACACTCCTTCTCAAAGCAGGATTTAATACTTGAGCTGATTCACAACCGGATTGTTCACAATTGTGCTAAGCCATTGAGGGGGTTCCTTTCATTTCTGCAGCAAGTAATCCTGTTCCTGTTTGATGGAAATAGCATAGCTGTAGAACAGGGGTCTTCAAACTCGACAGCTTGAAGACTTGTGGACTTCCCAGAATTCCTCCTCCAGTCATGTTAGCTCAGGAATTCTGGGAGTTGAAATTCACAAGTCTTACACTTGCCAAGTTTGAAGACCTTTGCTGTAGAAGCACAGAAGGCATAGTTTAAGTCAGCTAATAAAGTTGACCTTTTTTTTCTTCCTTAAAAAGAGAGCGAGAGCGAGAGAAATAAGGCCCGTGCAAAGCTTGGCCAGGTACAGGATAAAGTATTTCCCAAGACCACGAGAGCAGGACAGGCATTGCTTAAAAGGGCAGCCCTATCTTTTTCAGATCCTTTCAGGTGCATTATTCTAAAAGCTTATCTGTCAGCTGAGTCAAGGTGATAACCAGCTTTTACATTTCAGTAATATAGATTGCCAAGCACCTTTCAACAGAGAACAAACAGGCATTATGAAACCATGCAAATGGCCTCTTGTGTTTCCAGATGCAAAAGGCAAGGTTAAAAACTGAACAAAGGATATCAGAGGTGCCTTATACTTAGAGAATAATAAATAATTTTCTAAATATTAGCTAGGTTGCATTCGGAAGTGAATTTTAGCAGGCAGAACCTATCTGGGGAAACATACAGAGAAAGTCCCAGCAGCTTTGTTAGATACCCCCTTGCTAATTGGGGCACAAGCAACTCGACCCCAAAATATATAATGGTACAAAATACGAACCCCTAAGCATGACCATGTCTTTGTGTAGTAGACATGTTGTACCCCATGTATACTA
This sequence comes from Toxicocalamus goodenoughensis, assembly GCA_032468175.1. NCBI lineage: Eukaryota > Metazoa > Chordata > Lepidosauria > Squamata > Elapidae > Toxicocalamus > Toxicocalamus goodenoughensis. Next base: position 232,275 of record JANHFN010001810.1, on the reverse strand, counting down.
CACCTTTCAGAGTTATCTGGATTTAAAGATCTTTCTGCTAACAGGCACAAATTCTTTTTCAAGTCACAGCTTCTGCGTTCAGCCTCTGCGAACTCACCACAACACCTTAAGCTCAGTTGCTCTTACTTGATTTATCCGCGGTGTCCTCAAACTCAACCAGGAAGGAGTATCCGTTGTTCCACATGTGGAGGCAGGTATCCGGGTCGTAGCGGATTTCCAGGGGCTTCAGATGAGGGTCGTAAACGCTGTCTCGCCACTGGATATTGATCGGAGACTGGCGGCTGCCACCCGGGATGGTGATCGGGCTCTGCCAGAGAGGGTGTACGCCGTCCCGGAGGCGATAGGAAGCGCAGGCACCGAGGCTGCAACGCCGCGTCCCGCTGCGGCCGGCGAAGGCTGCGGGCGCCCGGCGGAGCAGCAGCGGCAGGAGCAGCCGGGCCATGATGGGGACCGGCCGGTTCCGGGAGGCGCTGCGCCGGGTCTCTCCGCCCGCCTGGACCCCCCCGAGCCCGGCACGTAGCTTCTGGGCGGCAGGGCGGGCAGCCTCCACCGGCTCCTCCTCCTCCTCCTCCAGCTGAGCGACGCTGCCCGGCCCAAGATTGAGGATTCCCGGGGCGGAGGCCGCAGTCCGGCGCCTGCGGGGGTCTTTACGCAACCCAGCCTTTCTTTTCGGGGTGGCAGGAAGCCCCCTCCTCCCGCCAGGCAGCCGCCCGGTTGAGAGTCTATTGACTCTGTGTGGCTTCTTTGCATGCGATATTATTATCAAGGAGCACAAAACTTTTTAAAGTTAAAGTTAAGAGAGTCGGGGGGGTCGTGGGAACCGGTCCCCGGCTGGACACGGAACTCCGGCTGGAAGGGGCCTCTGTCAAAGTCAAAAGGGGTGGTCGAGTTGCCTCCGATAAACCGGTCTCTTAAGGGGATGGGCTGCAGGGGCAAAGCGAGACCCCTCCCCAAAAGGCTCAAAAACCCTATCAATCCCAGGCGCCGTCCTGGAAACGGGCCACGGGCTGGGATCCAATTCCGCCCCCCCCCCCCAATAACTTCGGAAAAGTTGGGCTGGTTAAACCAGCGTTTCTCAACCCGCTTGAAGACCTGCCTGGACTTCAACCGCGAATGCTGGCTGGGGAATTGTGAGAGTTGAAATCCACAAGCCTTAAAGTGGCCAAGTTTGGGGACCCTGCCCAAGACAACGGGACCCCTTTGGATTGGAAAAATAAGTGGTGGTTTCTTTAATGTTGATGCCTCCCCCACTTTTCCCTAAAAATCAGCCTAAAAATCAGTTGCTTATGACCTTCCTTGGTGAGCACAGAACTTCAAGAAGTTGCGTTGGTTGGTCCCTGGCTCGTCTGAGTGAATTAAGAGATATAATTCCTCCCTTTTGGAGGGAATGGGGAAGTCTGCTGCTGTTTAATTTTTAATTTTATTTTTATTTATTTGATTTATTAATCGCTTACAAGATAAATAGGTATAAGAATAAACGTGAGTATGAATACAGGAAAAAGGTATGAATAAATGGGGGTAAGAGGACAGGGACAGGTGGCAGGATTGTGTACTTATGCACCCCCCTTACTTGCTTCGTGCTCTCTTTCCTTGCCACCTTTTCTGCTGTGTGGCTGGGCGAGGGTTCACAGAAGCTTTAAAAACAGCCACAACAGTATTTTTATTGAAATAACTGAAAAATGTCTGTCTCTTAAAAACAGAGCCTGCATCGATATTTCTGACTCTTTCCTCTAAATAAATCATTTTACTTCACCATCATTCGAAGGGCTGGCTTGCTTGGGTTTCAGGGAACTTTATATTCCAAGGACATCTTGCTTGTGTGACTGTGAATTAGCTGAATAACATTGTTGGGGGAAGGTTTGCCCGGGCTCTGTGCCCAGCTTGGATTATAAAGAGGGCAGCTTGGCTCTGCTGGTTTGCTTCCACAATCGTTCCATGTGCAAAGGGGCCACTTTTTAGCCCCCCACCCTCCACTGGACACAGTCCTGATTGTCATAGGGACATCGAAAGGCCTTGTGCAGATAGAGCCAAACTGGAGCTGTTTTATTTTAATCTAGTAGAGTTTTCTCAACTTCAGTCACTTAAAGATGCATGGACTTCAATTCCCAGAATTCAGAATCAAGCTGGCTGGGAAATTCTGGGAGTTGAAGTCCACACAACTTCAAGTGGCTGGAGAAACTACTCTAGTAAAATAATGCTTTTCTGTTCCTTTGTGGTTGCCCTTGAGAAGTATAAAACTGACTTCTAAAAGGCAGTCTGTCCTTAGGGCTTTTAAAGGAACTCGGCATGCTGCACACAGCTGCACATTAATACCCGTGGCGCATATCTTTTCCTAAGCAAATAAACGACACTTGCACAATAGGCTAAAACCTGTACACGGCCAAACTACAGTGACAAAGTAGAAGCCGAGGTATTGAGGTCTTCTTATCTCAACCACACTCCCCATTCAACTCTCATGTAGTTTATTATGTGAGCGCATCCATCATGGTTTGCTAGCCGTGGCTTACAGCTTTAGTGTGATGGACGAGCAGAGCTGGATCCCACTACTAATGGGCTGAGGCTTCAGGGAAACCCAAATGCTCAGACTGGAAGGTGGAAATAAAGAAAAAGAAAGAAAGAAAAAGAATTTAAGGCAATTTTTTAAAACAGAGACTTTGGAATACCCTATAATGCTAGAGAGAATAGGTTAGGTTACGGGCACCACGAAGGTTAATTGAAACCACTCCTTATTGTCAAATGATTTTTTTCTCCAAGACTAAGCTGGCAAAATCTCCATGGCAACTCACCGCAAACAGAAATCAAAATAAGGCAACTCTGCGATGGCTCTTGCTTTCTGCATCCATGTAACCATGCAAACATGTGCTTTTTTTAGACTTTAGAGCGGGGCACGCATCCATCCGACCCAGGTCCAGGTCTTTGGCGCTGCTGGATTTGCCCGCTTTATAGAGAGGGCATCTGGGGGAGGTTATTTTTCAGGTTTTAGCCTGTTATGAAAGCTCTCCGTGGGGGTGAAGCCTTGAGGCTCTTAATGGAATATATAATCTCCAAATAATGAATAAATGAGGAGGTTTCCTGCTGGAAGATTGGGCTGCTTCCTATGAGCCTATTATGCTCATTTCCTATTTGTCTTTTTGCATGGCATCCAGTTGTCCACAACATGTTTTGCAACCTTGGCAACTTGAAAGTGGATGGAATTTGACTCCTTGCTGGCTGGGGAATCCTGGGAGTTGAAGTCCGTCATCTTCAAGCTGCCAAGGCGGAGAAACACTCAGCTGGAATGTCTTGGCCCAGCCTTTCCCAACCTAATCACAATTCCCAGAATTCCCCAGCCAGCCTGCTTTGACCTCAACTCCCATATTTCCCCAGCTGATGATCTCTTTGAATTGTTTATGAACTGGAGTAGAACAGCCCATCTTTCACGCTAATAAACTGGTTGAAAATGCAGTAGGGCAAGGAATCAAAGGGCTCATTTATATTTTTAAATGACTCTTGGCCTCTGTTTGAGGAATCCTTTGACAAGGCCAAGAAAGGGGAGAAAAACACACACACCAGTTACTTGCGTGAGTCACACTGTTGTACTAGATGGGAAGAACTGACTCAAAATTTCCTGTGGATTTAGCATTCATGCTAAAAAGTTTTGGCAGTAATTGTGAAAAAAACAGCAGGGATAGTAAAATATGAAATGCTAGTATGTTCCATGTTCATGTACCTCTGGCTGTCTATACTGCATTTTGAAGACACAGGAAGGGTTTGTGAAGCTTGGGTCTCTCTGCACCAGGATTCCTTAGCTTCATGATGGTGGTTTGAATAATCCAGAACTGGCTGTCACTGCAACGGGCTAAGCAAGAAGCCGAGAAACCACAGGATGCGACCATTTGCAGCTGGCTTCAGTTTTTGCTACCTTCCTGAGTTTTTTTTTTTTTTGCTTAATCTCCAAGCGGAAGAAGCATTGAATTTTTGCAAAACTTGTGTCCTTATGTGACATTTTTGAACACTTATTATGGCCTCAAACGTAAATAGAAACTGGTCTTCTTAGCTCTTGATGGGACACAAAGCTGTCAGTTACTCAGAAAAAAGTTAAGATCCGTTTTGTTCCTAAGTAAGAAATCTACATCAAAGACAAATTCACAAAGTTGAGCTAAAAGTTGAGCTTGGTGGAAAGGAAGCTTTTAAACAAAAGTACTGAGCAAATGTACTTTATGGGATTTTTAAAAAAATGTTCCAGAACAACTACTTTTACCTGAAAAACTATATAATTTTATATTAGGTTCTCCTGCTTGAACAGGGGGCTGGACTAGAAGATCTCCAAGGGCCCTTCCAACTCTGTTATTCTATGTTGTTCATGAAATCCTGTTTGTTCCAGTGATCCACAGCTGATCTACCAGTATTTATTTCGAAACCCAGAGGGGTTGATTTTCCTCTGGAGGAAATGTTTCTTGGTCTGACTGGAAATTCCGGTTTCTAAAGCCAATGGGGCCCCTTGCAATTGTTGTACAAGCTTGGTTAGTATGCTAAGAAGTCGAAAGGATTTTCCGATGAGCGGAAAAGCAAAACTTTCCAACGGGGTAGATAACTGATACACCAACGTGCACCACAGCGACCAGAATAAATCAAAGACAAAGGCATGGTTGGTTATGGCATTGTTTGGCTGACCTCTTTTAACTCTACTCCCAGCGACGCTTGTTAAATAATGCTGGTTTGTAGCAGGAAAGCAACCATGGCCCCACTGAAAAGAGAGGAGGCTGAGTTTGGGGTAGGCCCCTTAGGCTTTTGCCCAGGTTTAGAGACAAATAATATTTTCAATCACTCCTTGTTGTTTTGTCACCATTTCAGCTGAGGTTTTCACCAAACTGGAAAAGAGGATGTTTTTAATCCAGTGCAACAGGCAAAAAGGGAAATATTTCTTTTTTTAACCATTTTTACTTTCTTTCTAGTCCCCCCAAAATACTCTCTTTTCAAAAATGATTATAGTGATCGTTGGTCATAAGGTAAAAATCTCATTATAGCAAAAAGAAACAAACTAGGGAAAACAATTGCTACCGCTCTGATTTCATAAAAGTCCTTTCTCCTACCAGAAACCTAGATCTATTGATACCATTCACACAAACGCCAATGGTTTAAATTAAAATCTTCCTGAAGAAAAGAATAAAAGCTGGATACTTACGGGAAGCATACCTGTTTTTATGAGTGCAGCTGATCAAATTGCAGGATCTCCGAGGTGTCAGATATTGTCCCCAGGCAATTTTTGATTTTTTGCTCAAATGGGTTAAGTTCCTTATTTTTAGATTGGTAAGAAATATATTCATTTTTTCAACAAAATATAGATTTGTAGCAAAGGAAAAAGCGCTTTCACCAAACGGACAGATATAATGTCAATATCCTGTTAGGGCAAATGGATTGCCAAAAAAAAAAAAAAAGGTTAAATTTCAACCTGCCCCTCTGCAGATTTCTCTTTTGATTGTAGGTTCTGATGCAGGATGACACCACTTATGCTCAGCACTGTTTTTTGCCCCTGAGAAACTGTCTGCCTTTAAGTCCTCTTTCCTCCCACGTAAGAAGAATTTGGGGATTGCAAAGAACACTCCAAATGGGCGATTCTTTTTCCCCTTTTGCACAATCTTCTTTTAAAACACCACAATATTTGTTCTGGTGTCCTGTTCACAGGAGCATTTTATGAATGGCAAACAGTTGGCTGAAGGACACCCAGTCTATAAAGAGGGAAAGGGGAAAGATGACCCTTGATGGGGAAAACAAGGGTTAAGATTAGTAATATTAGATTTGTTGCTCTCATTCAACAAACTCTGGGAAGCTAAGGGGCAAGAGGAACATTTCTCAGGTTTTAGCAGGATCTTAAAATTCAAGAAAATCATCTTCACCACCTCAAGGAACCTCCAAAATCCCATCTTTAGGGATCTCGTTTGAGCATCTGTCTTCTGTAAACCATGAGAGACAACCTTTGTTCTACTATTGGAAACTGTGTATGTACAGAGAGTTAATTTTTACCATAAATTATAGGCTGGGTTGCTAGAATATGCCTAAAACAGGCCCTAAACTGATAAGTCTGGGCAATGTAAGCTTCAAAACATTTGCTTTAATCAATCTTGTAGGCAGGAAGTAGCTGGCCCGACTGTTTTAAGGGGAGACCAAAGAGAGATCGAGCAATAGAACATCTGTTCATTTTTATTGAAATTTCTGTGGTCTGAAAGACATAATTTTGGTAGGATTGTCTATCCTTGATGGCTTCTTTGAGCTCATGTATAGTACTCCTTGTATCATCCGTGACAGTGAGACATCTGTAGATATGGTGATTAGTCATATCTTCCATTGGTCATTGATTTTTCAAATCAACAATCACTGGCAAAGCCATCTTTGCCAATGATTGTTGCCTTTGCAGGAAGGGTTGATAATATCAAATGTTGGCTTCGTTATTAGTGCCTTCAAAGAACAGCCTTGATCAAGCATTGGGTGGTTTGTTTTTCTACTACTCCAAGGTGTAATTCCAAGCCTCCAGCTTTTCTTCCTTTAGTTTTTCTGAGGGTTCAGCTCTTAGAGTATATATTAAAACTGGCAACATTATACCTGACCTGTCATATTCAGATATTTCTTTGTTTGTGGGCTAGAAACTGAGAACTTTGGAGCCTAGGTGGATATCAGCCCCACTTCCCCAATTACTTTCATTGAGTTTGTGTGGACTTTTGCAAACTGTTCTTCCACCTTCAGCTATTCCTTTAGGTTTTTTTTCCTGTCCATCCATCCATGGGGCATCATCACCTACTCCGAGCTGGTTGTTATTTATCCCAGCCATTTCAATGCCAGTTTTGGTTTCTTCTCATGAAAATGTTCAGCATATATGTTAAAGGAACAAGGTGACATGTTTCCTAATTAAGTTGCTCCGAATTCTGTCCTGTTGCTTCCTGGTAATTATATACATTATAAACTACATTGTTCAACATGTTGTTTGCATTATTAGATGCGCTCATGTGCGATTGCAGAAAATTCGGATTAGGCACAGCAGAAACATCTTTTTTTCAGTCCAACTTTTGGGAGTTGGAAAGGCTGGGCTTGCTGGCTGAGGAATTCTGGAAGCCCAACCCTTTCCAAGATGCCAAGTTTGCAGAATATGGGTTTGTCTGAGAAGGTGCCCATTTTATTGGCTTGGCACAGGAGACACCCTGCCAAAATTAAGACCCGCATCGGAAACCTTCGCTTCCCTGCAGCCCGCCGGCATTTTTCTCTCCCCCATATGATCAATAAGGGCAGGTCTGCCCGGCGTACTACATCTCCCAGCGTGCCAAGGGCGACACGGGGCAGCGAGGGATCGCGCGCGCGCAAGGCCCTCTGGGACTCCGAGTCCTGCCACTCGTCTCGAGGCCGTTGCGGCCGCCCTTTTTACTTGGCTTTCGACGCGCCGGCGGCTCCCGAGCGGGAAGAGCGCGGAGTGCGGCTGCGCGCCATCTCGTGGGCTCTAAGGCAAGGGGACGCGCTTAGCCCAGCGCGCCTGCGCAGCGGCCGACTCCGGAGGATCTCTCGCGAGGAAGGACGCCATTATCGCAGCCGCCCGGCCAAACACCACGAGAATTCGGCAAGGCAAACGGTAACCTCGCTTCTCTCGCGGGTTCCCGGCTGCGGATGCGGCTGCTCGGCCGTGGCGCCCGCGGGGCTCCGGCTTAGCCCCTCAGGACGACGGAGACCCCCCCTCGGGTCGCCCCACGGCGCCCAGCCCGCAGGGCCGCGAGAGGGAGGGGCGGGGGCGGGGCTTGAGACTTTGCCTCTCGCCCCC
>JANHFN010001810.1:204696-219036 GCA_032468175.1 Toxicocalamus goodenoughensis | reverse complement strand
ATCCCGGAGCAGCTGCTCCTCCACCCGGGTGCACTGGCCTGCCCTGGATTGGAGTAGCTGCTCCGGGATGACCAAAGGGCCAGTCCTGTGACTCCTACCGCTCTGGAATATGGGACCGACTTTCCCAATGTCAGCAAGTCACCCTGGGGTGGATTTCCCTCCCCTGTTGTTGGTCTTACCTTCCACTTCCAGCTCGTGTGGCTTTACTCAAGGTTTGTGCTTGGCCGAAGGGTTGGGGCCATTGGGTCCACCGGTTGGCAACCACTGATTTAAACCTTCACGCTCACTGAGCGTCCTTGAGGACATTTGGAGGAGCACATTTAATGTTGGCCAAGCATCCTGAAGATTTGAGATAGACTTTATCATGGAAAGATCTGAAGCCTCTTCTCTTGTACAGCTAGTCGTTGACTTATGACAATTTGGAGTGATAATGGACCTCAAAAAAAGATACTCACAATCCAGATTCGCAGTTTTGTGGCCGACTCCCCCCTGCAGTCATATGATCTTTCCTATGAAATAGAAATAAATTTTGATTGTATCAAACAACAAAGCTTAAGGCTGTGTTGACAGTTTTTTAATTAAAAAAAGCAAGATGAATAAAATAATAAGCGAGCAATATACTGAACGTGAATTTTCAAGGTTGTGCAAAATTTCCACTAAGAAGATTAGACAAAGTTTCGGTTTAAGTTTAGAGATTGCTGACTTATAATGAAAAATAGCCTAAAAATACAGCTAGATGTTTTCTAAAGTTGTACGTTTCATCTTCAGAGTTTGTAGGTCACTTGAGCTCAGTTTGTTTTATTATTTTAATCATGTCCACCAGAGGGTGTACAAGACATATTTTAAAAGAAACCCAGTCTCAAAAACCCAGGTATGAATCAAAGCAAAATCTATCATTTGTCTTAAATCATCATCTCGTGTTTTTGAGTGGAATACTTACTTTAAAAGGGCTCACAATTATCTAGGGGCACTTAGAACTTAAGGCATATTTACTCCTTCTCCTGTTCAGCTCTGTTTCCAGAAATACCCAAAGCAAAACCCTTGAGCAGGTAATAATCATTTGAAGTGAAGATAGGCCCAGGATGATAGCTGAAATAATAGTCAAGCTGGAACAAGGTGGGCTTCGTTCCCTTGAATCAAATGGGTTTGTTGGAAAGGATGCCACCAGATTCTTGACTTGGGGCCACCATAGATTCACAGACTCTCTTCCCAGAATGTAGGCGAGCCTTTTAACCCTTGGATAGTCCACCAAAAGGGTTGTTTTCATGCCAGCCAGGCTCTGGGGACAGTCGTGCTTTCACTGTTCCTTGGTGCCCTTGGCAGATGCCAGTGTAAACGCAAGCATAAAGCACAGCTTCCCAACCCCAGCTCACCCTGCGCCTTCTCTTCCCCAGTCCTTCCTGTATTCCATCAACCAAACGATATGCCTGCGGCTGGATAGCATCGAAGCCAAGCTGCTGGCCCTGGATGCCACCTGCAAGTCTCTGGAAGAGAAACTGGACCTTGTCATGAACAAGCAACATAGCCCCATCCAGGTGCCCATGGTGGCAGGATCCCCACTAGGGGCCACCCAGACATGCAACAAAGTGAGATGGTAAGTCTCCATGTGTCACTGCATGCGCCTGCTGTTTCCTGGTCAGTTGTCCGTCTCAGTCAAGCAGCACAGATTTGGGCTAACTGGCAGGAACGTGACATGCAGCTTAGAATGAAAAACATTTTTTTTTCTTGAAGGCAGAAAAAATGATGCTCTTTGCTCTGTGACTAACTAAACACATCTCTTTACCTTGGGATGGTGGGCTTGAAGCTCTTGCCACATTTTTGCTTGGGTTGGCCTGTTTCTACAGGACCTTGTAGATTGGGGTCTCCAACCTTGGCAACTTTAAGCCTGGAGGACTTCAACTCCCAGAATTCCCCAGCCAGTCAAGGTTGGAGACCCCTTTTGTGGATAAGCTGGTGTAGCTGCCTTGCCTGTTTAGATTTAGGGCATGGCCCTCCCAAGATTTTGTTTTGGCTTTGGAAATAAAAAATGCAACCTTCTTAGAGTTTAAGCATGTTTGATTTTGGAAATAACCTCATAATTAACCATGAGTATCCAACACGGAAAAACTGAATGCATTCATATTTGAATCTTCTCTTTTGAAAATCCTCACTGATTTTCACATTTAAAAAAAAGTTTGAAATGAGAATTACGACAGTTTCCTATACAGAGGGATTTGTTTCCCTTAGAGCAAAATACTTGGAATTTCAGTTTCTTTATTGTAGATAATCTTTAAGACAGGTTCACTTAGAGTGCTAAATCTTGGTTTTAACCATGGATTTTTTTGAAAAAGATGGCTGGGTTCACACATACAAAACCAAAACCAAACAGCCAAACCCAGCTAAAAATACACACCCTTCTCTTTAACTTCATGGAAAGCAGATGGCAGGGTATGTTAATATCAGCATGATGATACACTCATTAAAAGTGGTTATTTTTATGCCAACTCTTCCTATGGGGTGTCTGTTTAAATCTCTACCTTGCTTTTATATTTGGTGGGTTGCTGAAAATATGTTTTGATATATAGACGTTCATTGGAAAGAGAACAAAATATGTCCAGTGAGTGTTATCACAGATTTTAGTCATTAGAGTTGATTGCATCTTTGATGGATGTAGTCTGTGGCTTAAGGGCTGAATTTTGCCTAATGAAGTGTTGATGGGTATTCTGAAGCTGTTAGTGTCTCACCAAGGGAAATATTTTTGTGAAAAATGCTTTTTCCCCAGGTGCACAGAACAGTTTTGTGAGATGAGCTATGTATTATAAATAATGACGTGTAGACTTCTGGTTTTGTGTTGCCATTAACAGCTGTGTTATTTCATGGGATCATCATTTATTATTAATGTAATAACAAGAGTTTTATTGTAAAATTCCCAAAGGAGAAAATAGAAGTACATGCTCTTTAAAACAATGCTAAGAATTTTTTCTTTTTTGGGGGGGGTGTTTTATTTTTAAGAGGCTTTCTTTAGATTTATATTCCATTCTAAATTGCTTTGGCCTGTGGTAAATAAACTGATTAGGGATTTTATCTTCTAAGATGTTATTCTTTTTAGATAGCAACTCAACTTTGCTGTAGAGAAATAGACAGAAGCCACATCTCAAAAGCATCATCCAATTTTTTGCCAGTCTTGTAGTGCCTGACAGCAAAATATATATTTTATTTTTACTATTACTTCTTGATCATCACCATTCAGAAAAGGAGAGAAATAGCTGGAAATTGCTGGACTGCTGAAAAATTCCTGGATATGTGTTTTTGTCACTATATGACATACTCTCCTCCATGTGGCGTGCCGCAAAGACACATGGTCTCAGAATGTCTGGATTTCCCATCTCATAGGGCATAAAGACATCGGTGCTTTAAAGTTTTGAAATGGTAACTATACATTGTGTTTGGAGATCCTTGATAGAGAAATGTCTGTCTTTAATTCACCTGGCTTAGTTCATTTGCACAGGGCGTGAGGGTAGGCTGATCCTTCAGCATTCATGGAGGAAAAAGAGGATGAAGAAGTGAGTAAGCACAGTGTAAAGTAGGGGTCTCAAACTTGGCAAATTTAAGATTTGTGGACTTCAACTCCCAGAATTCCCCAGCCGGCAGGGGATTCTCCAGCTGAGGAATGCTGGGAGTTGAAGTCCACATGTCTTAAAGTTGTCAAGTTTGGAAACTCCTAGTATAAGGCCACATGTTTGCAGCTGGAAGGAACTTATTATCTCCAAGAAAACAAAACACAGAAAGTGAAAAAAGCGGAGATTATTAAAAATAAACAACATGTGCATGTATGCTCCCATATATTCTCTCTGCCTGACTAGTCAGCTTTACATCTTTTGAGTCTGAAGGCACAAATGTGATCGATTTATTTGTATTGCTAAATTGATACATTGAGATGAAAACAAATAAGAATAAACCTTGTTACTTCGCAACAAAATCAGCAGAGGATTTTGTAGCATCTGAAAGACAATCACATTTGTTGCAGCCTTTACAAGGAGGGTTAATGCTGCTCTTAAATAATACATATGTGGTCTTTTTTTAAAAAAAGTATGCATTAAATTTTGAGCTCTAGTTTATTTCACCTTTGTTCCTCCTCCTTCATTCTGCCTGTTCTCCCCATAATTTTTTCTGGCCCTGGCTGTCTTTAATTTCATAGAAGTCTGGCTCTAAAATTATCTTAGTCTTCAAGAAAATATGCTGAAAGTTTCTTCCAGCATGGAAACTGGCAAGAATGTGGTCTTTTCACTTCAGCATGACATCAGATGTAGCCATCACAGTGGGTTAGAAAATGCATTGTGGCATCCAGACTAATGATATGGGAATTCTGGTCCAGCTTTTTGGGCCAAGGTGCAAGAACAGTGAAATCAGGCTTCTCTGCCTGACAGATTTGTATTTCCTAAGCAATCTTTCAATAAAGTGGCCCACCAACGCAGTCCAAGCGTAGGCAGATGTTCCATGGACGCACCACTTCCTACACGGGGTCATCTTTCTAATGACTCATTTTTCTGGGTATTCCAGCTTACTGATAATCTGTAAGTGGATGATAAACAAGAAAAAAATGTTGCTTCCTTGGATTAATTTTTACGTTTTTCATCTGAGGAAGAGGACTAACAGTTGGGGTCTTCAGTATTTTGGCAAAAAACAGAAGTTCAGATTTCTATGCTAAAGTTGACATCCAACCTGATTTGTAATATCTCCTCTGTCCTTTATAAAATAGAGCAGAGGTCTCCAAACTCGGCAACTTTAGGACTGGTGGAGTTCAACTCCCAGAATTCCTCAGCCAGAATAGCTGGAAGTTGAAGTCCACAAGTTTTAAAGTTGCCAGGATTGGGGACCCCCTGAACTAGAGGGTACGAAGGGAGGAATATATTAGGAAGATGAAGGCTTATTTGCTTTCTTACCCACTGGAGTTCACCTAATAAAAGGTCCTCATCCTTCAAACTACTGGAGTTTTGAGAGGGATTCTTCCCTACTAGAAGGAGTTTACCATTCTGTATCTTCAGAACCTTATTTTCCCACCACAGTTGAAGTCCACATGTCTTAACAATGCTAGGTTTGGAGATCCCTGATCTAGAGGAGATCAGAGCTCCAGAATTTCTGTTAACAAGACCAGCAGAGCTATCAGGGAGTCTTAAATTTCATTAGTCGATCTACCAGAGTATTATTTTAGCCTGGTGGAACATAGATTTATGGGATGTGCACTTGCCTTTAGTTTCCTAGGTATTGAAATCCACTTCCCGCAATACCAATTTCAGAAGCTTGATTTTGCATCAGGTTCTCATGCCTCATGGAAGCATTCTCTATTTTAAGATGTGACACAGAGTCTAAAACAATCACTGTGTGCCCATCAAGAAGTGTAGACCTGACTGTTTGACTAAGAGAATTGTTTGGCAGTTGCACATCCTTTCCTGCTCAGATTTTATCTGCCCAGAAGGCAAACTTGTTCCATCAGTTGCCATGAAAAGACGTTAATAACTTATGTGCATTCAGCTGAGTGTCCCTGAGAGTCACTTACAGACTTTCATCTACTCAATGCTTACTTAGGCAGTCACCCATCAAAGATGCTGCCGTGGCAATCTGGTCCCTGTGAGTTTTCTAGGGGTAGCTGGGTGATACGAAGCGTAACTTGCTCTGATTGGGTGTGTTGAGTTTTGATTAAGGGGAGATATTCTGCAGTCGGTCTCTGGCATGCCAGCTGGAACGCTTTTGGGTCCCAGAAGCAAGAAACAAGGCAACGTTTTGGTAGATTGAGTGGGTTCCATTCCATTCGAGTAATTCAGAATCTACTTTCCATGAGTCAGAAAGATTATGATACCGTAACCTTAAACATACACCTTCTCTCTCTCTCTCTCTCTTTCTCTCCCTCCCTCTCGTTCATTTATTCAGTCCTTTCTCATTGTCAATTTTGTGCAATGCAGACCTAAAGTCATCCTTTTTGAAGCCTAAAATGTTCCTATGAGCATCCCAAAAATGCTTTTCAGAAAGGCAACGACTTCGTTTTCCCCCGAGACATTACATTTCTCATCCAAGAAGCAAAATGTCTCCATGGAAGAAGAGCAAAGTCCAGTTGCCTTTTGAAAAAGCACCTTTGGGACAACCACGACCTGGATGATTGGATGATATCTCCATAGCCATTCTTATGAGGAAAGCCATTTTTCTCACTTGGGGCATCTTCCCCTGAAGATTAAGCCTCTTGTCTCCTTGTCCTCAGCCATTCTGGTTAGGTCTGAAATTAGAAGAGATTCTACTAGATTGTATTCTTGAAAGTTGTTCATTTCGGTCCCCTACTATGGTTTTAGAGATCCTAAGAAATAATTGAAGCTCTGCTGTTAAATCCCCATGTCTGGTTCACAGTAGACAGAAGGGGGCAGAAAAGTATTATATATAAAGTAGAGTCTCTGATGCTGTGCATTGAAAGGATTTTGCAAGTTATAGAAATCAGGTTGAAAATCCCAGCACTATTTTTCTTGTAAAGTACTACTCATAACAGAGGGTGGTGTTTTAAAGAAACAGAGACTACATTCTAGGTAAATTCTACCAGGAAAGAATTGAGGTGGAGGGGAGAGTTGACGCAGCTGTCAGTGAAGAATTGCCGATGCTAAATAAATATGATGGCTAATGAGGCTTTCCAGATGATTTGGAATACACAACATCTGTCCTTCATTCAAAATATTTGGCTGAAGAAGATCCCTGCCTATAGTATAAAGGCATGTGTGTTTTAAAGAAATTTAGCATTAAAAAGTCATCTTGAGTGCTGGATTCCAATGAGTTCATTTGGGAGAGATTAAAGCATTAAGTTGAACTCAACATGCCAAAGGTGATTGGGCACCATTCCCAATGAAGGATTGTTTTGGAACAGGCCAATCAGGGAAGTGTCCATGTGTTTTGCTGCTGATCTCTCCTCTGGCTTTAGACAGATGTTAATGGAAGGGCTTCATGTTTGCTAATTGCAAAAAATCTCCCAAAATACAAAACACCATCTCTTTCTCTGGCTCCCCTTAAGTTGGGAAATGAAATCAGAGATGAACCTGATCAGCAATGATTGAATTTATTAATGCAAGTAATTTAATTAACATTGTCGAAGGCAGCACAAATCCATTACTGTATTGGGCTGATTGCTATATGCAGTCAACACTTCTGCAGTTTAATGAATGTCTTCATTGGGTATCCTTCCGTGTTCAGTGGCCTCTTCTGAACAAGAATAAACCATGGCAGATTTTATTGAAACTGGTTTTCCATAGAGGTTGGTGAAGTTACTCTTGAAACCAGTAAATTACCCCTTAACAAAGATTATTTGTACTACTAGAGCAGAGAATGTATGTATCCCCCCAATTTGTTATTTTTGCAACATAGTTGACTATTTCTTAAAAGCATGCTTAGTATCTTTTTGCTCTTTCAATAAATACCACTGTTTGCTTGCCTGTTTAGCAAATTACAGGTAGATAGGTAGATAGACAGATAGATAGACAGGTAGATAGATAGATAGATAGATGCAGATACATATATAGATAGATGCAGAGAGATAGTTGCAGATAGACAGTTAGATAAATATAAATAGACAGTGATAGATAATAGATGCAGATAGATAGATGATAGATGATAAATAGATGATAGGTAATGATAGATGATAGATAGGTAGATTGATTGATAAATATAGATAAATGATAGATGATAGAGATAGATAGATATAAATAGATGATAGATGGTAGATTAGATAGGTAGGTAGGTAGATAGATAGATGCAGGTATAGACAGATAAATATTAATAGACAGTGATAGATAATAGATGCAGACAGACAGATAAGTAGATAGATTGACATGGAGAGATAAATGATAGATGATATAGATAGACAGATAGATAGATAGATAGATAGATAGATAGATAGATAGATAGATAGATAGATAGATAGATAGATAGATAGATAGATAGAGCAAGAAAACCTATTTATAGATAAGTAGCAATGTCAAAGGATTCTCACTTTTTTGGAAGCCTGCAGGTTTATGGCGATCCTTACAGTATGGGGAAATTGTCTCCTGTGCCAGTTTATTAGAAAAGTATATTCTCTGGTTATCACACACAAAATTTGAGCCAGCCATTGCTTTCCACCCTCCGTCCCCAACACTGTGCTGTGCGGGAAGTGCTAATGCATAAAATTATTTACAAACATCTAAATAGTCTTTTAAGACGTAGCTAGAATTGTTCATCCTCTTCAACACAAGGCATCTGTTAACATTCTTCATGCGAAGTCACGTAAGATTATATTTACACAAGTGGAACAAAGGTTCATTAGAAACCAGATGCTGCCCTTCCTTTGCCTCTTTCCCCCAGTGGAGTATGTCTATAAATAATCCATTGATCCATGGTAGAGTCGGCGTTCCTGTCTCAATTTTTCCATATTGTGCTTTTCCATAACATTCATCTGCCTGGTGTTTACGAACATTTACCTTGGAGCAGGTGAGATGTCAGCTGCTTTCTTCTGAATGTATGTCTATTGGGCTGTTCCTGTCCTTCCCCTCCTTTGGAGCTTTTAATATGACTTCAAGGAAGAGGAGAGCATTTGACAGGGGGCCAGAAATCCTCCTCTCTTTATGGCCACCCCCTGGATGAGTGACAGGTCATTGGCCAAGAAAAACGGAAAGCTAGTGGTGATGGATATGAGTTAAAATCATCTCTGGAAGGAATAAACATGATTTTTCTGCCCAATAAAAGGGAGGCCAAAATATGAACACCTAAAAAAAATATACTGGAATCCCCAAAGCCCTAAGAAATTAATAACTTTGCTCAGGGTTTAAATAATCATTTTATTTAAATAATCATTTTAAAAATGCTGATTTGTTTAGAATTCTTCCCCATGTTTAAACATAGGAATATAACTCATTTGAAAAGTCAGCGCAATTAGTATCTCAGAGTCAAGAGAAGTTGCTGTATTTTTCAGCAGAAGAATGACAAATGCTTCTGTCTTAAACGTGCTCACCTTTTAAGTCTGGGTCACAGATAAGGTGGGTTGGCTGAGCTTCACTAGTTCAGAGTGATCTTCCAATAGTTGGTGGACTTTAAAAACCAAAACAGGGTGCTAAGAAGACCTCACACTCTCTGCAGGTCTGTTTCCATTGAAACAAAAGCATCCCAGTTACGACATCTTCAAACCAACAGATGATGATTTTCCCTTCTGACGAGAGGCAGGATAGATACTAAATTCTCTTTAACCGCTTAGCGATTTGCATCCTTCTGTTTAGCAAACAAGGTTTTGCCTGCTTGTAGAAAATATTCAAATGTTCCGAAATAGAGGCTGGGATGCCTTCTTCACAATAAGGTTTGCAAAGAGACCCGTGAACTTAGTTGCTTCCCTGGGTTGCGTCCTCTTCGGTCCTCACATATTATATGCGATGATTTAGCTAATCTGAGCTCCTATCCTGCCTGGCGTTGAAGATAGAAAATAGGAGAGTCCAGAGCTAATGGCTACTTGCTGTGCAGGCAGGACCTAAGGAGGAGATGACCCTCCAAGTGTCAAGGTAACACTGATTGTTGCTTGAGGTCCTTCAGAGAGTAGGGCTTTTTATCAAGGACATTAGATGAAATGATTCACAAAGCACCTGCTGTCTGAAACTCCCTGATAAATTTTGCTTTAGAAGGTTGGCGGCTCGTCCCTCTCTTGATTTCTGGATTTTGCTGCTTATCTTTTAACCGTGCTTGGACGTACAACACTAACCCCGGGCTTCTGTTATTCCCCTCAAGTTTTAAGCATGGCTTGTTTGGGATGACCCTCTTGGAATCCTAGCTCTAAGGTAGCCAAAAAAATAATCATCTTATGCTGCCATTAATATTTATTCCTGAGAGGCAGTTCAAGTCCATCTGTTATAGGCATATCTAAGCAAGAGTCATCCTCGCTATTTTGCAGATGAAATAATTTGGATCCCTCATCCTAACCTGCTCTTCTTCTTATCCACACTCACACAGCAAAACTCACACATGCCAGTTGCACGCAGATACACACTCACACACACACACACACACACGTTTTATCCTCCAAGCTGCTGCCTAATCTCTCCTCCTGCAACTCCCCCTTGAGCTTCAGGTATTAATATCTGGAGCCATTTCGAGTGAAATCACTTCCCCTGAGAGCTGTTAATGAATCCAGCACATGCCGTGTCTATCAATGGCTGCATTGAGACGCTCATCCGTCCATGGAGCTCCCATAGTCGCTTGAATCTTGGCACTTCTGCTCGTACACATGGAGCTCTAAGGGAATACATCCTGCACGTAGCTCCAGTCCCTTGGAGTACTTTTTGCCAGGCTGAGTTGAAGAAGGAGATTGTGGCATTCAACGGCATCGCTTTAGAAAGCAGCAGCTTAACCAGGGGTTGGGGAAAGAAATAGCGCAGGGAAAGTCCAGACCCCCTTGAGTTTCTTCTGTAATTATGAATGGTGGACATCAAGGGCAGGTCTTCCCTCTTCATTAAGTTGATTAAATGCCACAAGGCTCACAATCAGATGGTCCAGACAAAGGGAGGAGGAGGAGGAGGAGTTCCCCATTTTATGTCAATCTCCATTTAGTTTTTTCTTTCCTTTTCAAAGGAAACTACAGAGTGAAGTAAAGCTGAGTTTCCCATTAATTATAGTGTGGGAACCCTTCTTGTTGCAATGAATACTTCAGGGGGTTCTTTATAGTGACAGCCTGGGAACGTGAGCCTGGCATTCTGCAGGATGGAGGGATGGGGGTTGATAAACTGTGGGGCATCCCAAGAGGTGGCAATGTGAGGGTTGCAAATGCCACCTGAAGCCAGTGCGACTGGAGAGGCAAATGAAGCAGAGCAGATAAGTCTGATGAACGTGTCCTTAAATAGCCTTTTGGCACAAAAATTTAAAACCAGGCATTTTTTCTATCCACTTAACAGAATGCACAATGAAACCTGACCCTCTTTTTGAAGGAAGGCAGGGACTTATTCTTGCAAGAGTATCATTTGCAGTTGGGTTTGCTTGCCTGAGCATCCTTTGATGAGTATTTGCTGAAACTAAAACCACACGTGTTTTGGCTTCGCTGTGATTGGATTATCCTAAACTGTCTTTGACCTTGGCTTAGAGTGATAGATGAACCCAGCCATAAACCAAGATGCATAGCTTAGAGCGGCCTATGAAGTAGGTCACTCAGGATTGCCCAACAGGCCATAGTGAAAACATTTTCATTTATTCCCACTGTGGAGCTCCTCCACTGAGTGGAAAAAGAGGCCATCTGTTTTCAACAGAGGAAGTTGAGTCACTCTTGGATTTCAGGAATTAGTAGACTAAATTTTCTCTCTCCCCATATATAGCTTGAACTGGCTAAAAAAAAAGAGAGATGGAATAATTATGCCAGGGGTCAGAGGACATTACATAATTCTACCAAAGTAGTCAACTCCTTGAAATAATTATGAGTTCCAGAAATGGAACAGAGTTCAGAATATGATGGATTACAAGCTTTTGCATTTAATACATCACAAGCAGCCTTGAGACCAAAAAGAGGGAAACCGCTCCACAAATTCATGCCTGTAACACTTTCCACGGAGCAACTCGCTTAAACTGCCAGGTGTGACTTAAGGGATGGCAAAAGAGCTTTTCTGAACCTCGTTTATCTAGGTTTCACCCCCCCCTCCCGGTTTACTCTCTTTGCAGTGTTGTCCCTCAGACCACAGTAATTCTCAACAACGACCGTCAGAACTCGATTGTAGCCAAGATGGTGGGGCAGGAAGAGCCGTTAAGCCGAGCAGCTGATTCACTGGAAAATATCCTTAACAAGTTAGTAATGGCAGAGGTCTCTTCCCTCCTTCTGTCTGCATGCACAGGAAACTGCACGAAGGTCAGCTTAACCCTTCTCCCAACCAGCTAAATGATGCAGTGGCTTTCCTGAATTTCAGTTAAGAGTCGGACCCAAGCCAGAAACTGGCTTGAATTTGGCTTGGCCCCCAAGATCAGTTGATGTCTACTTATATGAGAATTCCTCAGGGTAGCTCCTGGCTGGTCCTTCCCTTGGGTTGAGCCAGTTGGAACCTGATGGTCTTTATGGACTACAGGGGGTAGGAGTTCTGCAAGTTGTAACAGCAATGGCATTTAGACCTCTATACCGCTTCATGGTGATTCACAGCCCTCTCTAAGTGGTTTACAGAGTCAGCCTCTTGCCCCCAATAATCTGGGTCCTTATTTTACCCACCTCGGAAGGATGGAAGTCTGAGACAAGTTTGAGCCAGTCAGGATCAAACTTATGGCTGTGGGCAGAGTTAGTCTGCAGTGCTGCATTCTAACTGTACCACCAGGGTTCCTGTAAGTTAGCCAATCTGGGCTAGAGAGAAAGTGATTCCATATGTGGACCCCGGCACAAATCCGTGACATCCTCCTCTTCCTCCTGCTCCTCCTCCTCCTCAGTGCTGTTCCCGGGCGGAGGCAGAACACCATTGTGGTCAAAGTCCCAGGGCATGATGATAGCCACAATGAAGATGGAGAGAGTGGTTCTGAAGCCAGCGACTCGGTTTCAAACAGCGGCCAGCTAGGAAATCAGAATATTGGGAACAACGTCACCCTTATTACATTGAATTCTGAAGGTAAGTAAATCGTCTTTGAAATCTTTGGCCTAGTCCCAGTGTGGAAGCCCTTTCAATCTTAGGTCTTCTCTTTAAACTACCATCTCTTGTTTGCCTCAGAAGAGGAAGCAGTTCTTCGACATCTCATACATAGCTTGATTTGCTTCTGGGTTGCAAAAAATCTGTGGTTAGCATCTAAGATTTTGTCCTATCATTTCCCAAGTTTTTAGTAAAAGCTTTGGAGGTCATGAAAGAACATTAAGCCAGAGGACTCTGCTTTCTCCTTAAATCAAACGTGCAGCCTGAGGCCTTAGGACAGGGGTCTCCAATCTTGGCAACTTTAAGACTTGTGGACTTCAACTCCCAGAATTCCTCAGCCAGTGCTTCTCTAGCTGAGGAATTCTGGAGTTGAAATCCACAAGTGTTAAAGTTGTCAAGTTTGGGGACTCCTGCCTTAGGGCTACATGGAGAGGTCAAACATTTTAGGTGTGGCTTCCAGAACCCCTTCTGAAATCGAACAGCTAAAGACCCCAGGGTAGGTGGGAGATTTTGTAAGCAACATGTTGTCTTAGCATCAACTTTGTCTGGGCTTGGAAGCTCAACGTTGGGTGATGGCTGTAGAGTAGAGTGGGAGGCATACACCCCTCCCACAAGAAGGGAGTGCAGCTGCCCTGAATACGGCAAGATCGTGTCCAAGGCTCACTAGAGTTGACCTCCAATTGAAGAATGTTTTAATATATATGGGGTGGGGGACAAATTCGGCTTTCTTTGCTGTTGTTGATCTAAAATCAGTGTTTCCCAACCTTGGCAATGTTAAGGTGTATGGACTTCAACTCCCAGAATTCCCCATGCTGGCTAGGGAATTCTGGAAGTTGACATCCATGTATCTTAAAGTGGAGAAACACTGATCTAAATAGATCTTTGAGATCTTGGAGTCATGTTTAGAAAAGAATCCATTTCCAATTTGTGAACCTCAAATTAAGAATGTTCATTTTAGTTTTTAGTTTTTGTTTTAAAGACACAAAGTCTTTTAAAATTGTGATTTGATTCTGCAACCGGGTCTCCATGTGGGAAACCCAGCTCTGTGGAAAGGAATGCATTTCTTTAGGAGGCAACAGAAGATGCCAGCAGACTGCCTGCTGAAACTTATTATGCCCTTCTGGTGAGCTTGAACTGTTCTGAAAGTAAACAGTTACTTTGGCAATTCCAAACAATATTTTAGAAAAACAGGAAATTCCCATCGAAAATGTATTGTATACACGATAGTCTTGTCAGCAATTTATCAGTTTCCAACCTCCCTCCCTCCCAACCTCTGTCCTGCTCTTCAAATCTCAGAAAATCACTATTGCTGGAATGCAACCATTTGGAATTTGCCTCATGATCCCCTCATTTTATGATGCATATTAAATTCATATATACTTCAGAATTAAACATTAACGCAGGGCAGAGACAGCTGTGGAAAGGATACAGAGTTAAGATGATATTGTTGATTAAATTTGTTAGAGGGAAAGAGAGACTATAATTCTGAACAAGAACCATCAAGCCATCAGAGGTAAAAAGTCGCAGGGTAGACTCTGTTTCTTGACAGCAAGTGAGGAGGTGTGGTTGAAGTTCATGCCATTTAACAGATTACAGGTAATCATAGTTGGAAGGGACCTTATAGGTCATCTAGTCCAGCCCCCCGCCCAAGTGGGAGACCCTGCACCATTTCTGACAAATGGCAGTCCAATCTCTTCTTGAAAGTCTCAAGTGATGGCGCTCCCACAAC
>JANHFN010001810.1:170915-185489 GCA_032468175.1 Toxicocalamus goodenoughensis | reverse complement strand
TTGGCAATTTGGTTGCAACCAAATTGCCAAGCTCAGAGCTCAAACCAACAACATAACTATCAACCCGAGCTTCTAATATTCAAAGACATATCAGAAGAAAATGTACCAGGGTACAAATCCATCTGCAGTTCCTAACTAACTTTAAATTGGAGTAGGATGATGGCCTACGTGCCAAAGGCAAATCTATGCTTATCTATTGACCTGTGCACATTTTATAATGCGTAGCAAGGGGCATGCTTTCCTGCTTAAATGTATTATTTCTGCCGAGGTATATTACAGACAGTCCTCAACATACAACCGGTAGCTTAAAGACTGTATGAAGTGACCACGGCCTCAAAAACATACAACCTCCCCTTGAAGTTACAACCGCCACATCACCCTCCACAGTCATGTGGTTGCATTTTGGGCACTTGTTCACATTTACAGCTGGTTGCAGCATCCCACATTCGCGGGATCGCATTTTGCAATCATTTTTGCCCCTTTGCAGCAGAAAAACAACAACAACAACAATCACAAAATGCCCATGGATAAAATGGATTTGCACTTACGACAGTGTGGTTTGCTTAGCAACCACTGTAACCTGATTAATGATTGTGGTAAAATTGAGTCCAGTCATATGGTGCCCTGAGACTTATGATTGCAACGACTTACTGTGTAACTAAAATTTAAATCCCAATTGTAGTTGTAAATTGAGGACTACCTGAATTTCTCTCTGGAAGCTAATCTGTGTATTTTGCTTAAATATAAAATGGGAGAACAAGAAATGTCAGAACAAGAATTCATTCCACCCCATTTCAAAATCTGCCTCCGGTCGCAGACAAGCTAACCAGAATGGCTAAGAATCTCCTGGTGTTAAGGAAAGGCGAAAGCAAGGAATGCAAATTGCAGGAAGAAACGGCTGTGTTTGCACACCCCTATGACTTCAGAGGGAGTAACCTTGGATGTGAAGGAAAGCAGGATCAGGTCCATCTTTTATCCAGTTAGATAGATAACATCTGGATAGGAGCTATTTCTGATTTATAGTCCCTTGGATGGAGCCAAGGTAGTTGTTGACAGCCTTGTGTTTATAGCAAATATGAAAATTGGATCCCCTTATAACTTCCTTTCACATCTTCTGAGTGAATATTCTTTATATGAAATTAATTTTTCTATTACTCAGGTTTCAGAGAGGTATTACTAGTTACAAATGAAATGGATTTTTTTTCATGCTTTGGTCATACATCTAAACTCAGAAGGTTCTCCAAGATTGGCCATAACAGTCAAAATATTTGGAAACAGATACCTTTGTCGTTGCTTAATGGAGTTTTTGTTTGCCTCTGAGTCTGAACTGTGATAAAAGAAAAGACCGTCAGTGAAAATACCAGCATTAAAGTTTGTAGATATTGTACCCATTCAGAAAGTTGGATTCTGGAGTGGCCAAAAGGACACCCTGTTGCTCTGCTAATTTTAGGCTTGGAGAGATTTTAAATTCAGGAATGTCTCCACATTTGCAAATCAGATACATTGTTAGCATGTAAAAAGCTTGTCCTGTTTATTGTTTAGCAAGTTTTAATTTTTTTCTCCAGGGGACCTTTGATGTCACAGACAGTAGAAGTCCTCTCCTTTTTTGCCTCCACTAAAGGTCTTGGCATAGAAAGAGGAAAAAAAAGGGAGAATTGGAGAGTTGTCTTGAGTATACCAACCCAGCTTAAATTAACATTGTAAAAACATAATTTTCTTTATAGGAGCAGAACTTTTGTTCTGGGTAAAAACAACAACAACAACAACAACACTTGTATTAAATTAAGTGTCTACGGAGGTTCTCAGTCCTCCAAGTCCTGGTTGTCCCAAACATGCTTTTTGAAAAGACAACCCAATTTTCTCAATTTTTCTTGATGGCATTTCTCTTCTCATCCAGGAAGTTTCTGCAGTTGCATTAAATAATAAATAAACACGTTTCTTTCTTTCGCAGGGTAACTTGCAGATCCATCAGGTTCACGTTGGGCAGGACGGCCAGGTAGGGAATCCCGCTCTGGTTTTAACATTTCAGCTCTGCTGAACCATCTGATCCTTGCAATTCCCTAAAACTGGGCAAATAGAACCTTTTTGGTTTTGGGTTGCTGTTGTTATTTTTGGAAGAGTTATGAGTTAAGCTGATTTTCTGGCAAACATGCTTATCTAATATCCTTGCATGTGTTTATCTTAAATTTTGTTGCATTTTGGCTCCCTTGTCATTGTGCTAAATTGCTCTTTCCTTATCCGACACTGTCAGCATGGACACATGTGGTCCAGAAATGTGCAGACATGGAGATGTTCGCAGATAACAGACACTCGGCCTTCATCATTGTGAGAAAGAAACATTTTCCGCCACCTCCCAGGAACTGTGCACACTTTCTGTCTTAGGCACATGGGGATGTGGTTTGCTTATGCTCAGACACCACCCTTGCAGGGTGCGTAGAGCTTTTTGCTTTAAAAGCAGTTCGCCTCTGGGATTCATTGTCACATCTACCTCTGTCCTGATGGCATCAGGTGGTGGGGAATTCACCTTTTCGCCAGTCACCATCTGGCGATGTTTCTCTTTTGCCTTCTTGTCTTAAGACAATACATTTGTTATGAGGTACTTTAAGTTTGTTAAGGAATCTTGAGCATGATTATTTATTTTTTTGTATTCTACCTGTGTTACTTTCACAAATAACTCGAGGCAGAGAACATTTCCACACACCTTCGTCCTATTTCCCTCACACCCTATGAGGTAAGTTGGACTAAGAATGACTGGCTCAAGGTCACCCAGCTGGCTTTCATGCCTAAGGCAGGACTAGACTTACCATCTCCAACGATTGGACCAAAGTCACCCAGCTGTGATTTTCATGGCTAAGGTGGGACTAGAACTCCCAGTCTCTCGCTCTCTAGGGTGCCTTAACCATTGGACCAAACGGGTTCTCTTCCTGCATCTCTCCCAAACTTCAGCTTTTGACCCCCACGATGTATTGCTAGTGGCTCTGTCACTCTTCCTTCTTTCCTTTGCCTTCTTGACTGTTTTGTCTGGGTGACTCTCTTGGATCGATGTCTGTTTTTTCTGGCACGCTAGACCCTGGTGGTGATAGAGTAACTCTCCACATGGGTTCTATTAGCTCGACGTTTCGGGTTTCAGGCCATGTTTAGTAGGAAGGCCAAAATGTAGAAATAATTAAATGTTCTGTTTGAACTAATGTAGATGATGAGAGTCCTCAGAATGAGGGGAGGGGCTCCTGTTGGCAAGAGGGGAAGATTCTCAGATGGCCTGTTTTTCCTCTCGTTCTTTTCCTCCTACAGCTCTTCCTCTAAAGCAGCATTTCTCAACCTTGGCAACGTGAAGAGGGATGTGGGAATTCTGGGAGTCACAATCCACCTGCCTTCAAGTTGCCGAGGTTGAAAAACATGGAAGGAAATTTCTGCATGTTGTTCATTATCTACCGTACTTCTGGTTTTCGGCAAAACCGCAACATTACAAACAACCGCCAGCCTTAGTTTAAGGCTGTAAAATCTCATTGGTCATGTGACCGACCGGATTGTGATGATCATCGCGACACAGGGTCATAACAGACAGGCGGTGGTGCATCGAGCACTTGTCTGTGTTGTGTTTTCTAATTGGTTTGAATGGATTTTGTTCGAGATGGGTGGCTGCAATTTGATAAAATAAGTGGCCCCAACCATAACAGCCACCTCCTCTCTTTGGAATCTTGGCTTGTTTGGTTTTGGCTGCTTCCCTTCCCAGGGTCAGCTGTCCACAGATTGCTGGAAGTTGGTTTGTGAAGTACACCTTGACTTACAACCGTTCGTTTCGTGTTCAAAGTTACAACTGAAAAAAAGCGACTGATGGTTGTTTTTTACCCTTACAACCATTGCAGTATCCCTGTGGTCACGTGGTCAGAATTTGGATGCTTGACAACTGACTCCCATTTATGACAGTTGCCGTGACCCCTGGGGGGTCACGAGATCCCTTTTTGCGACCTTCTGACAAGCCAAGTCAATGGGGAAGACAGATTCACTTAACAACTGCAAGGAATACTTTCCGTGTTAAGGAATCACTTAACAACTATGGCAAGAAAAGTCGTAAAATGGGGCAAAACTCACTTAACAAATTTCTCACTTAGCAACAGAAATTCGGGGCTCAGTTGTGGTCAAGGATCACCTGCAGTGTCCTCTAGTGACCTCACGACTCTATTGGGACCATCCCTGTTCACTTTTAATGTTACAGGACAGTCTATACATTTTAGGGAAAGGCAAACGAAAAAACAACCAAAATCACTGCCCCAAGGGCTCCCCAAAAGATTTCTGATATTCCCATCACTGCCCAAATCCTTTTAATGTGTGTTTGTTGCTAATTAGCTCATGCCAAGAGGCAAAGGTGCCTGTTTATGCAGAGGTCCAATTTTTCATGGGAAGTCGTCTCCCTCCGTGCCATGGATCCGCCTTTTATTAGCATTGTCAGAATCCATCAAATTGACTGAAGTCCAGTTGAGATCTGGCATGACCCAAAGTCACGGGCTTGTTGCAGTTGCCGTTGCGGGTGCGGGGGGGAGGAGAAAAAAAATCCCATTCCAGCCTTAGCATTTTTTGAAAACAGATTTGGCTGATGCGAAGGACTGATAAAAGTTTAAGTAGTTCATGGACTCAGAATAGTTTTTGGGTTCAAAAAGAAAGGGGAAAAAAAGCAATCAGGCTTCTTTTTTCAAATTGAAATGGCTTTCCAGACACAAATATCTGTTTTATTCTTCTGTTTATGCAATAGCGTACGGCTGTCAGATTTAAATCAAACATCCTCCAGGGATTTCTTTTTTTTATTACAAAAAGCCCTAATAATATATGAATGTAGAGGCCTCCTTGTGGAGATCTTTGGCTCAAGGATGCTCTGTGTTTACTCTACCCTTATTTAATTCAAGATCAGTACACTCCACCCCAAACTTCTTCAACTAGAGAGTATCTGATTAGCAGGGCCGATTCAGCTGCAGTGTTCGACTTTTCCCTCCTGTCCAGTGAGGTAATCTTGTCCTCTGGTCATGTAAGACACTCCAAACATACAATTCAGAGCAGTGTTAAGTTGCAGGGGCTTAAGTAGTTCAAACTTTGCAGCTTAAAAACCACTTATAAATAATGGAATTGGAGGGACACGTATAGGGGAAGATTCTTGCAGTGTGTGTTCAGGAGGAGAAGTGTCCAAGAATTATAGGAGTACGTCATTCTATTTTTATGTCCTAAAAACAGTGTCCTCTTACAGACCCCATGTTTTGGTAGTGTGTAGGCAACCGTTTCCCAAACTGGGAAAACCTAACTATCTTCCAATATGGCAGCCTTAGTGGAATGCACTCATTCCAACAAACACCCAAAGAAAATTCCGCTGAGACACAATATATTAAATACATCTGTCCAAATGCCTCCTTAATGGGGCAATTAAAAAAAAGAATAGCATACATCTGCAGCTAATTGTGTTTTTAAGAGAATGGTGGTGATGTTGCTCAAATTGCAAATATAGTGGCCTTCATTCTCATTTTCTGACAGGTATGTTTGGTTTCCTGTCAAGATAGAGGGGTAATGGCAATATCTTAACAGTCTGCAGTGTAATCAAATGGTAATATTTCTTACGTGTCATCTCAGACCTCTGGACCCAATCTTTGGGTAGGATATAGAGACGTGAGGTCCAACTGAAGACATTGCTGGGGAAAAAAATCTTTGATGGGAACACTGTTTGAGATTTTGAGAGAAGGTAGAGGGAATCAGGAAGACAAACCCTGGACCTCTTCTGATCTTCCGGGTAAGCTAATTTATACTCTGAGGACAGAGGCGTTCGGAAGGGGATTTTTCCTACCACGCCACTGAGACAGACCGACTCTTTCTTTTGTGTTAGACTTCTGCAGCAGCTGCACTCTTCTTCTCTTTCAGAACATCTGCTTTAAATAATCGAGACTCAGAAACAAACAAGATTGTTAGAAGAACAACAAAGCGAACCACTAGACTCTGGAAATCCAAAAGTTATTCTTTCTTTCTTTCTTTTTTTTGAAGTACCAAAGCAGAGAAATTAGTATCAATAGTACTACAAGCAGGTCTTGGTGGACATGGTTGATCTTCACCCATTGGCCTCAGCCAACATGATCATTAGTCTAAGATGAATGGGAGTGTTTGGTGGTAAGTAGGCTGTGATGTATTAAAGAGGGGACATTTTTTGGTAAGATAGAATAGATACTTCCAATTCCAGATATCGACAGTTCCCTTCTGTTTTTATTATATCAACCATATTGTCCTTACTGCTTCTTTTTTCTTCCACTGAAACCTTCTAAATGAAGATTAAGGATTTGTGCGACAGAGTCTTTCTATTGCTCTTTGACACCTGATTGGTAGCATATTCTCATCAGTCCCCTTTGTGTCCTAAAAATCACCAACTGGTTCTAATTTAAATGAGAATCAGAATGCAGCTGGTAGGGACCTTGGAGGTCTTCTAATCCAACCCCCAGCTCAAACAGGAGACCCTACATCACTTCAGACAAATGGTTATCCAATCTCTTCTTAAAAACTTCCAGTGTTGGAGCCTTTACAACCTCTGGAGACAAGTTGTTCCACTGATTGATTGTTCCCACTGTCAGAAAATTCCTCCTTAGTTCTAGGTTGTTTCTTGATGAGTTTCCACCCGTTGCTTCTTCTCCTGCCTTCAGGGGCTTTGGAATATAAATTGACACCCCATCGACCCACCCCAGTTTGTGGCAGCCTCTCCAATAGTAAGTGTTTTTTGTAACATTTTTCCCAAAGTGAAAAAAATCTCAGTCAGTGATCTTCTATTATTAACATTTAAGCATACTTTAAATCTTAATTACTTCCTAATACTTCTAAATAATCATGACGGAACCATGTTTTGAGAAACTATGATTTTTGTTTTCATTCTTGCTGCCTATATAACCTTCCTATTTTTTGATGCCAGAAAGATGTTAAATACAGTTACTCCATGAAGTCTATGCCTCAAAGGTTACCTAGCCTCAAGCCTTCTAGGAAGGCAGAACCAAGCCATAATTCAGGAATAGACGAGCTTTGCTGACTACATGGGTTCTTCGGATTATTTCTCCATTTAGCTCAGGGATCCATCCTGAAGACTGTATTTGTTTTATTTTTTTGGACCGGCGATTGCTTTTGCAGGTCCAACACACATTTTCCATCTCTCTTGCCCGATCCTTTTCGCTGCATACACTTGGACTGAACCCGGGGCCTCTGCACACCAAGTGTGTGCTTGGCTGCTTGAGAACATTTTCCCTACTATACCAGATTTTCCATCACTTTATCGTGAAAAAAGCAAAGCAAAAAACTTGAGCCACACTTTTATGTTTGGAGTATTTTGTCTGGAGTGCTGCGAAGGTTTACATGTTGATCCAGTGCGGCTCTCTGCATATTAAGACAGAGCTCTCTTCTGTAGTGTGTTTAGATGGTTGCCTTGAAATAAAACAAATTTGTCTTGGATGCATTTCAGGAAGGATTCTGTTGGCAAACTTTGGAAGGAAGTGAGGGTCTTTTCTTGAGACTTCCTGTCATAAACTCCAAAAGTTTAATAAATAAAAATCGAGCACCTTTGGGGCCAGAATTACTTTTGGGATGGAGCAGTTTGGCCACCGTAGGAAATAGACATGATTACACACAAAGCCTCTGTTTGCAAAAATTGGAGTGGAAGAAGAGCACTGTCATTTGTATCCCTTTGTCTCTCTCACAGCTGTGGCATACTGACCTGAGCTCAACCGTTAACATTTTCCAAGGGGAAAGTGGAATATTACAAGGCTATAAACTTGATATCAGATGTCTTCCATGATAACCGTCCATTGCTCCAGACAGTTTGTTTATTTATTTTATGCCCTCCCAATCTCACTGACATAGTGACTTTGGGACAATATAATAAAAAAGTTAAAAAAAGTATGGTAATTCAAGGCAATTAGAATTTGGAAAAATAGAAAAGCTATAAACCAAGACGATGGATGGCCTGGGGGCAAGGATCTTGTCAACCCCATCAGCCACCCCCCATTGTAGTAGATCCCAGGCTAGGGGGCAGAGCCATGTTCAGGTTCTTCTGGAAGGCCTGGAAGACTAGGGCAGAGCTCATCTCTAGCGGAGGGGGGGATATTCCAGAGGCCGGGGGCCACAGCAGAAAAAGCCCATCTCCTGGACCCCCTCACACACCAGGTATTCATGGAAGGCAGTTATTTGCATTATGTTTGGAGAAAAAGCAAAGTGTTGCTTTAAAAGAACTGTGTCTTCTTCCGTCCGAGCATTTCATTCTTCACAGATTGTTTTTCTAAAGCTGCTACCCATTGCAGGATCCTAAAAATTATCCTCCAGCAGCAAACTCTTCCTTTATTTTTAGACATTTGGCTGCCTGGCTGTAAAATGCTTTTTTGATGACAGTCTGAGACCCAGCTGGGTTTGCTAACCTCCCGGAATAAGCAAAGATGCAAGGGGCAGCTTAGTATTTTATTTGGTATTTCAAAAGTTGGCTTTTTGAAAACCACAGGCTGGATTTTAAAGAAAAATGCCCAGGTTGAATACTCTTTTAACTATCAAATTGCTTGTGATTTATTATTGGGGTGCACGGAAGGTTAGAGCAAGGTCCACAGAGCGTCCCACAGCAGGGCGTCACATTCCTAGATCCCCAAATCTCATGTGCGTGTAGTTAAGTAGGCTTAGCTACAACCTCAGGGAAGGAGTGAGAAAATAGTTTACGTTCAAGGGCTGCATCCTCCAAGGGATAATGTCAGCAATGGGCAGGAGCAGAATCAAGAGTAGGTGGTGGTCATCCTTGGCGTCACTTCCACTTGGGATGTTTTGTGGTTGCAAAAAGATCCTGTGCGCAAGATCTGTCCTTCTCTCTAAAGCTTCCCAGCAAAGGAGGAATCTCAATGGATGGAGATGAGCAGGCAGTCAAGGGAAGCAAAAGGTCCAGCATGGAACCTCTTTAGATATCAGGAATCTGCTTCCCCAGTACAATGACAATGGGTGTGGTGTTGATTTTTCTCTCCCATTGGATATTTTTAATTTACTTCTATGGGGGCGTGATGGCTTAGGGGTTAAAAAGGCTGAGATTGTTAGCTGGAAGCCCAGGTTCAAGACCCAAGCGCCACGTGACCGGGTGAGCTCCCAATACTTACCTCAGTTTCTGCCCACCTAGCAGTTCGAAAGCATGCAATTGTGAATCAATAAGTAGATATCACTTTGGTGGGAAGGTAACAACTTACCATGTGCCTTGGTGCACAGCTGTGCTGGCCACATGACCACAGAAGCTAAGAAACAGAGATGAGCATCGTCCACTAGAATGGGACATGACTAGGCACGAACCTTTATCTTTATTTACTTCTGTGTTTTTACCGTTCAGCATGGAGACAATGGCGAAAGGCTACTTCTGCCCACTTCCTCCAAGACACAAAAGCGTGCTTGCATGTTTGCTCATTGTTATGGGGGAAGAGAACATATGGGCAGTTAAAGTGAGGGTTGTCTTCATCACCCCTTTTGTCCCCCTCTACCCGGCTGGGGCTGCCAGAAACCAGCAAGTTATCTGTCCTGGAAGCCAGCCGTAAGCCCAGCATCTCAGGCTGCAGTAGCAATTGGGCCCGTGGAAATTCAAACATTTCCTTTAAAACAATATTTTTTTCGAGGTCAGGGTTGCAGCACTAAAGTTGTGCTAATATTTGTACTTTGCAAACAAGCCGTTTCTACAATGTATTTTATTAGCAGTCCCTGGCTGTTCACCCGAGAAGCCATTTGTAAGAGTTCCTGCCTGCTTTGGAATCGAACTCCAGCAGCTGCATCGACAGGAGAACCAGCTCCGGCCGCCCCCTTATCAACTGCATGGATCAATCAAGGGGCAAAATAGATCAGCAGGAATCTTTTTTTTTTTTACTAATCTGTTATTAATAATTATTTTTATTTACCTCCAGTTAGCCAATTCATTCTGCCATTTTTATCCTTATAAAATTATTATTTGTTAGAGGCACAACAAAGTAGGGGGCTTGGAATATATCATGGCATGATCAGTCCGGCATGGGGGGAAAAAACCCCTTTTCCCTCCTCAGAGAAATGGGAAATATCAATAGCAGATGGGAAAGGTATAAATGAAGGGTTTGGGGATAGATCAACTTCAAGAAACATCCCAGAAAAATTATGCCAAAGAGGAGCATGAGCTGAAGATTGGCCCCTGGGACAACCTTGGCCCAAAGAGGCCTGTTGAATTCTGCCTTATACTTTTGGCCCTCGTTTTTATGCAGCCCCAAAGGACAATAAAACAGGGATGGAATGGATGATTAACTTGTTTAAAAGGCTGAACTGAGCAGAACTATGGGTTGGTACATCATAAAAAATTAATGCTGTTATTCTTCACATTTCGTGTCTTGCCCGCTGCATTGTATTTATATGATGTATTCAGTTTCTCTGCTTCTCTTCAAGGCAAAGATTTACTATGATAGTATTTTTTTAAAAGCAGAAATACTCTTGCCTGTGAGCTCCTCATCCCTCTCCATGGAGTGGATTACGTGGACGTGTCTCCATCCAGCCCAGCTTTCTGCTCTAGATTCTCAGGGTGTGTGGACACCCTGAGTTCTGTTATAAAGTCCTTGCTGCTTAAATAGCACAAAAGTTTTCTTCCAGTTTGGTTTGTCAACTCCACTGAGCATGAGCAGAGTTCGCAGTGTGCTTTCTTGCACGAGCCTGCACATCTTAGGTACCCTTGACAGTCTTCTCTGAATCCTTCTCTGGCCCTTTAGATAAGGATTTGATAGAGCGGGGCTGAAGTATATTTCAATATCCATTTCTTGTCTTCTGAAAATCTGGACTCAACTCCTGCAAGCAGGAACAAGGCTGATCCGGAGGGAGCCTAGAAAGCCAGGGATGAAAAGCTGTTCACTCTGGACACACATCTGTCAATTCTGGCAGTTTCTTCCAGTCTGTGGGCATCTTTCTCAGATGTCGTTCGGTGGTTGAAGTAGTTCTTTCCAGTCAACCAGGCTTCGTCCTCTCTTCTCAATATGCCATTTTGCTTCCTGAGTGCTTCTCCAGGGTGGCTGCCAATCCTATGAGACCGGGATTCCATGTCACCTGAATAATAATGCCAGCAATTGGGGGGATTAGGCAGCCAAGTGGGTGGCATGGCCTACTTTCACAGCAGAAAACAGAATCAGGCCACTTCAAACGTTGCCATGTTGGCCACACAGACAGGAATTTTACCACAGATGTGGGCATGACTCAGGCCCTCGAAAATCATGCCCCGCTCTTATTAATCCAGTATAAAAATGCTTCCCACTCCTGGCTGAGAAGACAGTGATGTGGCCCCGGACTTCCTCTACTCCAGTATTCCAGCACATCATGCTCTCTGGAGGAATAGCGGATTGTCCAAGTATAAGAGCCTGTTTGAAAGGAAGGATTAGGGGAGGCTATATAGTGTCAGACCCGCCCAGCAAAAGGGCTATGGAAATATTCCTATATGGCCAGTGTAGGCGAAGAAAAAGAAAACATTTCCAATCAGATGTCTGCTTTCCTCGGCTTTCTTGGAGTTACCCTTATATTCGCAGGATCTGATGGGAAATAATGGAGCCCAGTAGAGTGTAAGGTTAACCTTGCAGTCCCGGCAAGTTCCTGTTATTTTACACACCCTGCCAAGAATTTGTCTGATCCCTCGCAGTGGCTCCCTTTCAGCCCTAATGGTTTCCTCTCTGGCAGGCCTGAGGGTGTATCAGGAAAAATGCGTGAGAAAAATGCAGAGGGATGGACGTGGCTTGCAGGGCAAGTAGAGTGAGGCCAGATCTGAGGGACTTATAAAGGCCACTTGGACTACTCCTCCGATCAGGAGGCAGAGATGGGAGGAGGAAGGGGAGACTTGCGCTGGGGAAGGATCTGGCGCAAGAGGCGTTTCCAATGGCTTTTATTATATTGTGTTCCATTTTGCTCACCAAGAGGAAAGAGTGCGTGTGGAAGAATGTTAAAGTTTTTTTTCACAAAATTCAATCACTCAGTAATGGAAATAATATCCCTTTCGGATTCCAGACAGACAGCCCCCCTCCCCCCCCTCCTTCCCTCTTTCTGTCTTCGGTACCTTTTCCCTCTTTCCACCTCCCTTGGACGGGATACCTTGGAAGAGGTAAAGCAATGGAAGGGAATCTGGAAAGCGGAGTTTATAGGCCATCTTTGTTTTTCCTTAAAGAGGTTTCGCTTGTCCTCCAAGAAGCTTCATTCAGAAACTTCTTGGGTGAGAAGCAAAACGTCTTCAAGGAAAAACAAGATTCCAGTTGCCTTTTGAAGAAGCACCTTTGGGATAACCTGACCTGGAGGACTGAGAATCTCAATAGACTTAGGCCATTAAGGGTAATTTTACAAGGAAGGAAGGAAGGGAAGGAAGGAAGGAAGGAAAGGAAGGAAGGAAAGGAAGGAAGGAAGGAAGGAAAATACAGTCTTAGAGATTACACACAAATATCACTTATTTTATAAAGAAAAACTTGCTCCCTGAGTGTGAAAAAAATCTTGCATTCCCATCTCCAACAACTTTCTAAAACAAATCCAACAGCATCAGGCCCCTCTGCTGCATGTTGCTGTTGACCGAAAGCCTTTAAGGTATGATGATCTAATTTACATATGAAATCAATCAGCATTACTGCATGGGGAACGGGAGGCTCAGTTTTTCTCTGGACAGCCATTTCTGAAATTTATGAGTATGTTTTGGGATGCACGGCATTCACTTCTGAGCCAGCACGCGGATGCTGCCAGCATTTCAGCAAAGGCCCGGAGTCCAGAACTCCTATTGCGACAGTCAAGTTGCTTTGCAAAATGTCTTGGGTCTTGTTTTAGCAGACTTGTGAATCAGCCCTGAGATCCAATGAAAGCAATAGCATACCAACAGCTTTCGTTCTCAGGTTCACCTGAGTTCAGCTGTCCTTGATTGCAAAGCCAGGGTGCACAAATATGCTTTCACAACTGCATCTGACTCCGTTTTTAATAAATTCCCTAAGAACATGAGAAATTGCCACCTACCTTCAGGGTTAATGGATGGAAACTGCTGAATATCATCAACTGGGAAACCCACCTACCCCCCAGTTTATTTAAGTTTTGTTTAACAAATCCACACTTGGAATACTTCGAGGATGGGCTCCAGCAGAATCTGAAAGCTTGGAAGTTTAAGACTCTTGTCCCAGGGACCCATCCAGACTGGATCCTGCAACTTCGAATACTTCATCCTTTTTTCCCCCCATTCCCACAGGCTGTTTATATCTCAGCTATGTCTAATCGTAGTTTCTGAGAAATGTTAGGGTGGTTACACCCATCCATTTAATCACACAAAACGTAGTGTGACCCTCAACCATAAGAGCCCTCTCTGGAACCTTTTTTTTTTCATCCCTTGGTTTAATGCAGGGATGGGCAACTCTGGCTCCTTTACGACCCATGGACATCAATTCCCAGAATTCCTGAGCTAGGTCGTAAAGGGGCCCAAGCTGCTCACTCCAGGCTTAATGGGTCCCAGGCTGAAGATCCCCTCTAGAATCAACTCTTGTGAAATGAGCAGCAGAAGATTGGTCTTCTTTCCTGGATGATCAACTTCGTTATGCAAGTCACGAACACCTCCCTTGATGCCCTCCGTTAGGAGTGGATCTGTGTAATATGCATAAGCCATAATGAATGGTTTACATTTCATTTCAAGCCATAAATAAAGAAGACTTGTTCTAGCTTAAGGTGGTGCATGAAATCAAACGTAGGAAGTGAAGCCTATAGACCAGTTCTGAATGGAACTCCCTATCTGGACACACCCATCAAATCTGAAAGCTCTACCGAAGCCCATTTAAAAGAAATTACAGGTTCTTTTACCACAGCTATCCATTTTCTCCAAAATCTTAAAATGCATTTTTCTCAGTTTCTCTTAAAAAGTTAATTTCCTGTCAAGCATTTGTTTCATTTCCTTCTTTCTAGAAATGAGGAATCTCTGCAAAAGAATCTCTCCTCCTTCCTTCCTTCCTTTCTTCCTTCCTCCCTTTGGCAAAATTAGCAGTCGCAGGATCCAAACAAAAATGTTTAGTTTTTCCCTACAGAATCCTAAATGCAATAAATTATATTAAGTGAGATAAAAACAAGCATGCCAGAAAAAGCAAACATACTGTTACAACAGCTGCCCACAGGCTTATTAACAGCAGAGACACTAATTCTCTAATCACCTATGGGAAATTGCTCAACTGGACTCAACTGAAATGAAATCCCATTATTTATTTCAGCATTTCTATACAGCCTTTCAAAACAAAAGCACTTTCTAGCAACAAAGAATCAGTCTCATTAAAATATGCCACAATGTAAGTTTTCCAGCAATTCAACTTAAAAGAACCATTTAAGTATTTACCGTTGTCTGGCTCAGTAATTCTGAGAAAACAAATTAAATGATTTAACATTATTTCAGCTGAACAACACCAAATTAAAATCCAACCCAGTCTCTTTAATATTCCATCTAAAATACAATAATCTATATTTCATGGTTGATTGCTAATTGTCTACAATACAGAAGCCTGATGATGGCAGATGAGATTCTGCCGAAACGTTGCTACAACTTTAAAAGCACAACTATAATGA
>JANHFN010001810.1:159425-170815 GCA_032468175.1 Toxicocalamus goodenoughensis | reverse complement strand
ATACATACATACATACATACATACATACATACATACATACATACATACATACATACATACATACATACATATATATAGAGAGAGAGCGCCACTATTGTTTTCCTATAAACCATGATCTGTAATTTTGCTTCCTAGATCAAGAGCTAAATGAAAGTTCCTTTGGGAATCTCAGCAACAATCCAAGTTTAACATGAAATACTGATATGATATTAGGGATTTAATTCATTTCTAAGGCTGTCCATTAGGAAGCGACTGACGGCAGTGTGGGGTAAAGTGCATAATAACGAGCAATAAACTACCAAATACATGTGAGGTCCTTGTAGCTGAACCTTTCGGGTACTCTGTCCTATCATTCAATCGAGGAACTTCAATTCCTTTCCACATTCCAGTCAGTGAACCATTTTATCTGAAGCACCACAAATTCTAAAATAATAAAGTAAAGAAAGCAAAGCACATAAATTTGAGAGTTAAAAGACCTCAGCTTTTTAAAAAGCTTTATCTATTGGATGAAAAATAGACATATTCTTCTAAATCACATCCATGTTGGTGCACTATCCATTTCTTCTGGCTTCAACCAAAGCTTGAGGTTGCTTTAACTTTCCCCCAACAGTGTGCGTGCATAGGGATATGAAGTCTGTGTAAATCTCCTCTATTCCCAATAGTGTCTTTTGTGCCTGCAGATGTGGATTACACACACATCTGCCTACTAGGAAGTTTATTGAATCGATTGTGCTAGAAAGAATCAGGTTCATATCAGCAGGGGCTTCGAGGCTCCAGTAGCAGCCCACTGCCTCTTCCTGCCGTTTTAAGTGAGATTTGTTGTCATGATAATTGTTTTGGAAAATGAGGGGGGAATCCTGTAAATTAAAAAAAACCACTAATCGTGGATGTACACATGTTTCCCATTATCATCCCTATAAGTAAAGAGAAGTAGAAGGCTGGATTACCCTGGCTTCATTCATGCTCCAAATGGCTCTGGTTTCTTAGCAGGAGTCAGATCTGAATTTGAAAAGCTATCTACAATCGCATCAGAATCAAAATGTTGTTCTTTCATGATTCTATTTCAAACCTTGTACATATTTGTAGCATGAGCTTACTTGGGAGAAACTTCTTTTCTTTATATTTTATCTCATTTCAGTGGAGAATCTATGACTCTTCTGTTTGCTAACCTGAAATAATTTTAGGAGAATTACCAGGACAACGGCTTAAAAAAAATCAAATAATCCCAAATCATGTTCATAAACATGAAGATATATTTGTGCTATATTTGCATTCCTAATTCCAGATCTAGAAATAAAATTGCCTGGGACTACTTTGCTAAGCAAAATACAGAGAAACTCATCTGGAATGTCCCCCCGCCCCTTTTTTTGCCAACCAATTGTGTCTGGTTTTGTCATCCTCCATTGCATCCCATCTGGATTGTTTTCCATAACATTTTATGTACATTTTAATCAACTAGTCATTCTTGAAGGTCAAAGGCGAGGGTCCTGTTTTTCCATGTTGAAACCTTAGAAAAGCATTTCAAATTCATGCAACTTGGCTCTGCTATCAAAGACATTCTTTGTAGAGAAATCATTTAATGAGTGTGGAGCAGGGCCTTGTGAGAACACAGCAAATGTCACTAGGAGCAAAGCACAATTATCCATACAGAAAGAGAAAAAGTTTGTATACGAGTGGGAATTAAAACTTGGGCAAATTTGGAACTCGGGGCAGAAATATCAGAGGTCCCCAAAGGTTCATTCTATAATGTGTTTCTTGTAGGCATTTGTTTCAGCTAGGTTTTTCCATTTCTGTGAAGGAATGGTAACCCATCCTCTAGTTCTTAATGGAAGAAAATAGGCACTCTAATTCTACATTATGCCTGCTGTATCATACCTGTGGCTTAAGCAGTGTTGCTTCTACTAAAGATGTTTGAAAGGCAGATAGTTTGCACTGCATGTACTGTATATCTTCCATGTTGTACATTAAAAACATCCATTCAATGTTTGGAAATGATTTAATACTCAACTAGTGAAGGTCTTTCATTCCTGCCTCAAGCCCTTTGGCTGTATTTAGTCAACTGAACGACCAAAGTCATCCTACCACTTTCTGCCCTACTTTGGCTCTGTTTATGTTGTTTTCTGGACACCTAGGCAGACATATATGGGTGTCTCATTTATTTTGGCCATGTCATCCTGGGAGAAAGCAATTATGTTGGGAAGAGTTAGCAGTAAAAGGAAAACAGGCCTCCAAAGAACATGGTGACTGGACACGATCAAAGCTGATATCAGCCAGAGCATAGAGCAACTCAAAGAAACAGTGCAAGATCAGAAGGTGTGGAGAGACCTGGCCAACAGAATCACCGAGAGTAGGATACGACTGAATTGGGGACACCATCATATGGAGGTGCCCCTAACCAACTTACTCAGATTGAAGAAGCTCCTTGGTTAAGCAGCAAAATGTTTCAAACCAAGAAGAAAAATGTCCATGACTCAACTTCTAGACCACTCTGCCTGGAGGACCTGGAATCTTCACTGATCTAGACAACCATGTTA
The DNA here is from genome assembly GCA_032468175.1 of Toxicocalamus goodenoughensis. Taxonomy (NCBI): domain Eukaryota; kingdom Metazoa; phylum Chordata; class Lepidosauria; order Squamata; family Elapidae; genus Toxicocalamus; species Toxicocalamus goodenoughensis. The sequence continues at coordinate 168,281 of JANHFN010001810.1, read as the reverse complement.
TGGAGTTTTCTTCAAGTTACGTGGACAGAAGACATGTCGATATCTGGTGGAGCGAATAGGGAAAAGTAATCAGGGACCACCCCTGAATTCATGCTGCATGTTGAAAGCAGATGCTGGAATGGAAGCAGATGAAATGCAGTGTTAAAATAATTACAGTCGCCCAGAAGGTCCCACGTGTCAAATATTCATAAACTTGCGAAAGGCCTTAGTCATAAAACCATGAACTACAACGAAGGGTTTCATGCATGGTGAGTTTCCTCAGGAGCCATATACTCAAATTAGTAGCACGTATGATTTTGAGGCCCTTTTATGAAGTGTTGTACTTGTTCCTGCCATTCTATGAGGTGGAACATGATTACGCCTTCCAGATGTCGGAGAGCAGTCACCAGAAACTGGGCCTTTCATGCAGAGAGCCTTTGACTTACCAAGGGAACGAGAACTGTTCAACAAGTGAGCGATTGCTTCCGTTCCTGAGCAGAACCGTTTGGAAACAGCACCTTTTCCAATCCACATGAAGAACATAACAACATCCCCTCACATTCTGGTGGGAGAGATGTTCCCTCATGATGGGATCCAGCACGAGTCCCAAAGCTCAGAAGACTAAAACTCTGGTCTTGGTGACCGACCCAGATTGGATCCTGCAACATTATCCTGGGACACGTAGATTTGCCTTCATTCTCAACATCAGCTATTTTTTTTTTAAAAAAAGAAGTGTATTCTTAAACTTCAGAACCATGAATGAATGAATAGCATTTAATTTTTATTGAGCTCTAATTGCTTTAAAGAACATACTATTTTCTGACACGAATGGGAAACTGAGGCCAGCAGAAGATGACTTATTTCCAGTTAATGAGATCCTTAGCAATTCTCAATTTCAGTTTGGAAATACTTCCTTTTTTATTGCATTTATTCCCCTCTTTCATTTTCTAAATCTAATTTTCAGTGATGGTGTCTATGGAATATCTCAGCCATCCAGGTCCTGGTTGTCCCAAAGGTGCTTTTTCAAAAGGAGACTCTGTTTTTCCTTGAAGACATTTTGCTTCTCATCCAAGATGCTGCTTCAGCTCCCACCATTCAGTCCAAACTGAAGAAGCATCTTGGAGGAGAAGCGAAACGTCTTTGAGGGTGAGGCGTAATCCGGTTGCCCTTTGAAAAAGCATCTTTGGGACAAACACATTTTTTTGGCTGTCTTTTGCTAACACATTTTCCAGATTCCATTTCTGATTTTTATGGACGATGTGGCCCAGGTTTATTTTCATTGAGACAGCCTTCCTGAGAAAAGATAAACCTAGTTTATGAAGGTATGTTACTGAAAAGCTCAAATTTAAATAGACATGATTTGGGGTTATAGCTCCACAGATTTCCCAGTAGGGTATTCAGCAGACTTATAGAGCTGGCAGTCTACTGAGGATACCAGATGTGTACTCTAAATGAAAAGTTTTAGGTCCAGAACTTCAATGTAAATTGAGATTTACACACCATAGCTTTTTGCTTCCCATAAAGAAACTGGGCAGCATTCAAGAAACCATTTTTTAAAGCAAGTTCATCTGCTGGTAGAGAATGTTAACGTTGACGCAGGACGCTGTAAGGATAAGCAGAGGAAAGTGGACTTTGGCTGGCCCGTTCCTCCAGCTTGGTAGCAAAATATATTGCTGTGCAGAGGAGACATCTGAAGGTCAGCCACCGGGCAGGAATAGCTGACTGAGATGGTTATTTGATCATTGCAAAAACGCCTATAGTAAAACGAAGTGGAGCTGCACACCACGAGCATACTTGGGATGCTGCAGAGGAGACCTCAACCTTGGTGAGTCTCCTTCAGCTGCAGAATGGCTTGTTTCCCCCAAAGACGGTCTTGGGTCGGTCTTCTCTTAGAGGAAAATGGAGGCCTGGCTAATCACCACGAAGCCCCTTGGAGAAGGAGGGAACTGCAGAAGGAGGGAAATTACAGGCAGGTAAAAGAGTAGAAGAGAACGAATGAAAAGAATTCAAGTCTCTTAACACCATATCAATTATATTTTAGGGCGCTGAAGGAACTAATGGAGGTGGCTATGGATCCCACACTTGGTCATTTCTTTGAGAACTTTTGAAGGACTGGCAAGAACTCCAAAACTTAGAAAATCATGGCCTCCCTTGAAAATGAAAGCGCACATCTGCATTTTGCCTCAAACCGTCATGATCTTTATCCCAAGTAGCAAAAGAACGCTTCATTTCAGGGTTATAGTCACTATCCCTGTAAAATTCCGAGCCTAGAAAGTTAAAATCTCTTAGCACCTCTGCTCTCGTTCCACCTAATTAAAAGAGCCACCAAGACCTTCTGAGAAGGAAGCTCTAAACTTAGAAGTTAGGATTTGGTGTGACCAATCCTGCTTTGCTCAATTTTCATTATTGCAAGGAGGATATGTGTGGAGAGAGAGAAAGCTTTTAAAATGTTTGGTAATCACAATCAAATAATGCCTTAATTTAAGAAAAATGGGTGTGTTTAGGAATGCCATAACTTGCTGGGTTCATGGTTTTCTAATTGCCTTGTAGGATAGGATAGCCCTTTGACTCTACATTGTGGCTAGTCAGTCAAGCTGGCTTGTTTCTTAAGATCTGAACTGGAATGATGATGATGATGAAGCGCAGGGGTCATTGCGATTCCATCTGATCATGAAAGAAGGAGGGTACGAGGCCCGCCCATTAATGTGTTGTTATTGTTATTTTAATGCAAGATCTGCAATGGTATCAGCCCTTTTCTCCATTCATAGAACCACTCATTTCCAAGTTTTGCAGCTTGGGGTTACAGCAATGTTTTGTTACCTTGGCAACAAAAATCACATTTTGCTTGCAATTCCTTTTTGGAAAAACTCCTGCTGTGAGTTATAGCATAAATTAAAACATTTACTTAGTTTTACTATTTTTTTCTGTTCCCCCCCCCCCCCCGCCGCCCCCAGTGATAGAATTTGGCAAAAAAGGGATGTTTTGAATATAAACTCAGGGACTACAAAATAGGACATTATACCCAAGCAATTCTAGTGGCCCTTTGAAGATCAACACAACTCCGGATTGTAAAAAATTTACTGGATTCTAAGTAGATTCAACAAATGACAGGTGCTTTTATTTCTTTGTGGAAGACCCAGCAGGAAAAGATAAACACAATTTGGATGTTTTCTAAAGCAAACAAATAAGAAATGTGGAACTAACTGAAGCACGTTTCCCTTGACCATGGAGATCAAGAAGTGACATGACACAAGTATATCAAAAATACATAGGAAAGAGAAGCAGAGAGTGGTGATTTTCTCTCTCCTCTTAATAACTAGAACCTCCTAAAATAGATAGAGAGATAATGGTAGGTAGGTGGGTGGGTGGATGGATGGATGGATGGATGGATGGATGGATAGATAGATATAAACAGACCAGTTATTTGTATTTCTTTTCCTGAAATTACTTTGGAATTATGCAATGAACTCTTTAACCATGCTACAACTATCCAGAGAAAACTAAATTTGCCAAAAGTACAGTGAGTTCACTAGGTTGGCAAAGATTCAATCCACAGATTTCCTGAATCTTAACTTGGGATTCTTGTCAGCTACCTTTTGCTGGGTCACAGCCGAGCTTTAACCAGGACCTAGGTCAGATTTCTCTTCACTGAAGGAACACGAAGATACAAGGTAGAGTTACGTCTGACCTCGGCCCTGCCCTAATAACTCCTGGCCCCAAGCCACAGAGACCTGGCTCCACGCTGCCTCTCTCCTCTCTTCCCATCAAATGTGTAATAGGTTTCTGCTGATGAGACGTTCCCTTCTGAACTTTGCAGAGTCTTTGGCAGGCATTCCCGTTCCTTGCACTCCAATGAAGTTAATTTAATCAAGAATTCCTCTCAGGAGGCCGATTAGCGAGACAGCACGAAGGCCTGGCCCATTATTTGCTTTTATTGGTTTAGGAGGCATCGACATATAAATATATACAAAGAGAATCACCTTTCCTTGACCTTGGAATATGATGTCATCCTTCAGTCCTTTGGCTTCATTGTGTCACAGATGTTTCCCACCCAACTGCTGGATTTGGACACATAACAGCCAGTTATGTGTCAGAGTAGCCCTTTTGGGGGAGGGGAGAGAAAGAAATTGGGTTGCTATCACTTAAATTTGGGGCTTTCTGGATGAATCTTACTAACAATGAGAGCTGTTTTTTGTTGAAGAACATTTCTCATTCTAGTAGCTAGGATTAAATTTTTGGGTTCCCCAATCAAGTCGGCAGTTTGCACAGTATTTTCCTGTTTCTTTTCTTATATTTGCTTCCTTCAATTGCTCTGCATTCATTATCTGGGTGCCGTATTGTAGCAGCGACCGACTGGTTAACAGCCATTCTGCACTCAGAGCCAGCTGGAAAATAATATTATTCTCTCTCCTAGGATTTGCCCAGCCTTAATTATTTAAACACACCGATACCCCAAATAGCAATAAATAAAAGCCTATTTCACGGTATCCTTGGAAGAATCTGTCTACTTCAAGGGAAAATGTTTTTGCTTTTTTAAAAGACTTTCTGGAATGGAAAATATTTAATGTCAAGAGTAAGCCATTAATCGGAAAAGTAACCCTGAGCAGTAAATGGTAATGTAGCAAGATGTGACCTGAGAATTTACTGAGTTTTGAAACTATAAGCCTTAGGAGAAACAAAAAAATGGGTGGGCATAAGAAAGGGAAGAAAATTTACTATCTTTTAATAGTTTCCTCTCTCCCCCCCTCCCCCCTATGATAGTGAAGTGCTAATTGAGAGATAGAGGTTGCCATGGAAGTTGTTAAAATGGGGTGAGCCCTGACAGCCAAGCGAGAGCAGGATAAGAGTCTCTCTGGGTTGCTATTCCCAATATCGCTAACAACCCTTGTTGTGCGTGGCTGCAAAGTTCACGAAACAGGTGTGTTGCCTTCCCACAACAAGAGCAGAGTGTGCAAAGATGCATGTGCTCTGCAGCTGAATGGAACACAGTTGCTGTAGTTCTTAACATTACACTTTTGCATTTGTCCTTTTGCAAGAAAAGGAAAGACGGTGGGATTCACCTCTCAGACTGGCTGGGATAAACGTTTGTGTGTTTTTGGTTTTGTTGAAATGTATACACCACCCATCTCACACTCTCTAGTGACTCTGGGAGGCTTACAGTAGTATAAAAAAACATTAAAAGCACTAAAATTAACCACAGTTTAATAATTCAGGTGGGCATGCCAGAAATTGCTCTACTGCGGAGGCTCAACATTGGCCTGCCTCCGCCCCAAACGGAGGAAAGCTGGGAAAAGGGCTGAGAATCGCATTTTTCTCTGTAAATGGACTGAAAGAAAAAAAGAAGGGGAAGGAATGGGTGGATTGTAGATACGTTACACTCATTTGTCTTTTTTTCTCCCCCTCAACATGCAAAATGGCAGGAATAATAATCAGCTGCTACATCTTGGCAGGTTTAGCTACTCCTTCTCCCCTTTTTTGATCCAATGGAAAAATTGATAGCAAATTCAGTAGCTCCCTTTCCACATTTGCAAAGCTTGAGCTCACTTATTTACTCTGCAAATGTGGCGCCTCAGAGATGACCTGCCAGCATCCAGGACATGCCAATAGAAGTTTAAAAATTCAGACCTGCTGCAAGGTTTTATGGGTGGTGGGAAAATACGCTGGCTGAGGAATCTTGGGAGTTGATGTCCACAAGCCTTAAAGTAGCCCAATTTGGAGACCTCTGGTCTTTATCATGAAGAGCGAAGCAAAAGAGCTTATTGAGATAAGCTTCTTTGCAGAACTCAGAGATTGTTGGTGTTGTCTGGCTGGTTAAGAAAGAGTTCATAGTTTTAAATTTCCAGGAACTCATATTTCCGACAACCTTACTTGGTCGGTCCACACTATGGCCACTGCAAAGAAGGCCCAACAGCACCTGCACTTTGTGAGGCTGCTAAAAAAGAATTGTCTGGGTGAGAAGTTGCTGTTTACTTTTTACCATTCTACCATTGAGAGCATAGAGCATTTTGGCATATTGTGTAATGGTATGCTGGATGCTCTATAGTGTATATTGTATGCTGCATATTGTATGCTGTATAATGCATATTGTATGCTGGATGCTCTATAGTGGATAAGATGATGCTCCAGAGTTATAAACACAGCACAAAAAATAATCAGTTGCTCTTCTTCTTTGGAAGAGATTGTGAAGACTAGACTCCTCTCTAGAGCACAAAAAAATCTCCACAGACTGTTCTCATCCTGGTCATTCATATTTTGAATTGTTACCATCAGGGAGACATTATAGATGTCTTAAAATGAGGACTAATAGACTGAGAAAGTTTCTTTTCCAAGGCAATAATTGTCTTGAATGAAACAGTACATTTGTGATTTAGTTCTATGTATAAAGTGGCATTTTTAAACTATCTAACTTAATGTATGTTTTAAATAGGTTTTAGACTAGGTTTTTTTTTATTATTATTATTACTTTAATTATTTTACTTTTTAAATACTGTGTAGTGTGATTGTGATGTGGTGTTTGGGGCACTGTGCTGGAATAGCTTTCAAATTTCATTGTATTTTGAATGCAATGACAATAAAGAATTCTATTCTATTCTATTCTATTCTATTCTATTCTATTCTAGTACATCTGATGTAGAAAGACAGGCAGAGAGCGGGGGTGGAGCCAAGAGAGGATTCAACCTGGAATCGTTACGTTCCCACAAGTGGTCAAAGTCCAACCCATCTTAAATTCTGTTAAGTCTTATTAAGTGCTGAACGTTAGTTGACTAAATACTTGTGTGAAGGCATGAGCAATAAATCAGTTTACCTGTTATTTAACGTGTGGTCCTCAGAGGTGGTATTGAGCAGGTTCTGACCAGTTCTGGAGAGCCGGTTACGGAAATTTTGAGTAGTTCAGAGAACCAGCAAATACCACGTCTGACTAGAGATCTTACACTGCCACACCCACCAAGCCACCAAGCCACGGCCACAGAACTGGTAGTAAAAACATGTGAATCCCACCACTACTGGTCCTGATTCTTTGTGCCTGACATTGGAACACGGGAGGGAGGCAAAATCATTCACATCTCTTCTTTTTGACATGTTATTCCCCCCAGTAGTGCACTCCCCACTACTCATAATTGTTTTAACTGAAAATATGGAATGGAATGGAATATACACACAATATGTATATTCTTTTCTTGATACCTGTATAGAAGTAGCTTGCTATTCTCTTCTGAAAATATTTTGACACTTTTTTTTAAGAAGTAGGAGTTTATTTCTACTGAATTTCAGTTATAGGTAGTCCTCGCTTAGTGACCGAAGTTACAACGGCACTGAAAAAAGTGACTTATGACCGTTTTTTCACTTTTATGACCATTGTGGCATCACATGATCAAAATTTGGGCGCTTGGCAACTGGCACGTATTTATGACGGTTGCACTTCCCCGGGGTCATGTGATCACCACGTGTGACCTGGCTATGGACACGCAAAGTTAATGGGGGGAAAGCTGAATTCACTTAATGTCCACAAGACTCGCTTATCAGCTGTGGTGATTTGTTTAACAACCGCGGCATGAAAAATCATTAAACGGAGTCAAACTCACGTTAAAAACTCCCTTGCTGGGCAAGAGGTAAATGAAGGCTCAATCATCCAGGCCAAAAAGTATCTCAAAAAGTTAAATCATGGCACCTGGACCAGTGGTGGGCATTCAAAAAAAAATTACTACCGGTTTTGTGTGCATGGCTTGGTGGGCGTGGCTTGGTGGGCATGGCAGGGGAAGGTTACTGCAAAATCCCCCTTCCCTCCCCACCTCACTAACGTGCTTTCCAGTTCCATTCTCCTGTGCAGGGCAACCAAAGAAGATCCAGCTAGGACTTGGGAGGCAGAGAAGAGATGGGGTTGGCAGGGCCAGTCAGAGGTGGGATTTGCTGGTTCTCTGAACTACTCAAAATGTCCACTACCAGTTCTCCAGAACAGGTCAGAACCTGCTGAAGACCACCTCTGACCTTGACCAACGTTTATTAAAATGAAGAGGTTTAATTACTCATCCAAGTAACTTCTTCAGTAACTTCAAGTAGCTTAGATAGTTGCTTAGCGATGGACATTTTAGGCTCAGTTGTGGTCGTAAGTCGAGGACTGCCTGTACTTCCCTGGGCATTGACTTTCAGATGTTACCTCTTTCCATCGATCATGTTTCTGAGGCAGGGAGGGGCGAAGAGGAAACCTGGGACATTTCTCATTCTGTATCTGAAACAACCTGACACGAATCTGGCCACCTCTTCCTTAGTCCTTTCACACCTTGGTTCCCCCCAACAGCCTCCTTCACAACAGACATCTTATCAAACGTGACTGATAGCTGCAATCTGCACGCTGGGCAGCCATTAAGCAAATTACCTGAATCATTGCAAGGATTAGTCTCATTAACACATGATTAGCATCAAATTAAAATAATGAGTGTTTAACTTCTGATGTCTTCCAGTTGTTTGAACAGCTTGATCAGCCACACCAGCCTGGCAGAGAGGTGGTGGGTGGCAAAAAGTCATTCGGCAAACAGGGAGGGGAGAACCGAAGTAACCTGTCCAGAGGTAGTGTTATTTTCAAATGGGAGAGAGAGACAAAGACAGAGAGAGACAGAGAGACAGAGACAGGGACAGACAGAGACAGACAGAGACAGGGACAGGGACAGACAGAGAGACAGAGAGAGACAGAGAGAGAGAGAGAGACAGAGAGACAGACAGACAGACAGACAGAGACAGAGACAGAGACAGAGACAGAGATAGAGATAGGGACACACACGCAGAGAGAGAGAGAGAGACAGAGACAGAGACAGAGAGAGAGAGAGACAGAGACAGAGACAGACAGAGACAGCGACAGAGACAGACAGAGACAGACACACA
>JANHFN010001810.1:130443-145669 GCA_032468175.1 Toxicocalamus goodenoughensis | reverse complement strand
TCCAACCATTTCCTGCTTCCTAGCTAATCTAAATCTCCCGGCACAGCAGAACAGATGATGGTCGGAAAAAGGAAAAACAGTAATTTAGCAGGCAGGTTTACCGGGTAAGGAGTGAGTGGGCGGGGAGGGTTCCCGCAGGCCATGTGAGCGGCACAGCCTTGTGTTTCTGCACCGCCTGGATTAATTGCTTTGTGGGGGTGCTCTTGGGGTGAGATTTCTCTGTGGCCCACTAAAATTTTCTCGAGGCCCACCAGTGGGCCACGGCTCATCTGTTGGCAGCCACTGCTCTGGCGTGTAGGTGAACCCACTCTTCTCTGTGACAGTCCTGTCAAATATTGGAAGATTTCCCTTATGTCACCCCTAGTCCTTCTCTTTCTGTGTTAGACTAGATATGCTGAAATAATGAAAATAGAAAACACAGATGCCTGTGGAAGTGGTCCCTCAAAATTATCCATTGTATTTTGTAGGTAGAAGACGGGAGGGTCTGTTATTGAAGAAATTCCTCCAAAAGAAAGGGAAAATAACATCTCTAAATATATGGTTTAGTGTGTATCAGGCTCATCGTTATCCCCAAAAAGTTTTTTTAACCTTCCATAGAGGGATACCCACCCCATGTTTCTTCAGATATTGGTGCATTTTAGTTCTCATGAACTTTAATTCATCACATTGATGGAGAGGGACAATGAAGGTTGAAGTTCAGCAATGGTCAGCAGGTTGGTAGATAACCCTTCGAGTCTTGAAAACACTTTGGTGGCTTTTTTTTTTAAAGTTAAATCTATAGGTCTGAAGAAATAATTGCAGGAAATGTCCATGAACCATTTTGTCTCCAAGAAAGTTCAGTCCAGCAGTAATGTTTGAACAGGAAAAGAAAGTAATTTTGGATCCTTTTCAATTGCTTTAGAGAAAGGCAATTTATCTTTATGCTTCTGCCAGCTAGTACCTGTCAGACAAAAGGTAAAAAGTATTTCATCAGAAAAAGTAGAATTGTGAATGTTCTATTTCTATCTTTATCCTTCTGGGTGCAGCTTCAAGTTGGATGCCAGGTTAAAAGGAAAACTGGATATTGACAAACTAAATCTCATAATGCACTGCTCCTGTACAAGCTTAATAAACCATTTTGCAATTTCTATCATACTGATATAGATTCAAACGATTGATTGATTGATTATCTGATCGAATGATAATAGAATAGAATAGAATAGAATAGAATAGAATAGAATAGAATATCAGAGTTGGAAGGGACTTTGGAGATAGTCCACCCCACACTCAAGCAGGAGATCCATTATTATTTCAGACATCACCACACAATAAAAAAGATATTGAGACTCTAGTAAAAGTACAGAGAAGAGCAACAAGTATCATTAGGAGACTGGAGACTAAAACATATGATGAACGGTTGCAGGAACTGGGCATGGCTAGTCTAGTGAAGAGAAGGACAAGGGGAGACAGGATAGCAGTCTTGAAATACTTGAGGGGCTGCCACAGAGAGGAAGAAGTCAAGCTATTTTTCAAGGCACCCAAAGGCCAGACAAGGAATAATGGATGGAAACTGATCAAGGAGAGATTCAACCTAGAAATAAGGAGACATTTTCTGACAGGGAGAACAATCAACCAATGGTTCAGTTTTGTCTTTAGAAGTTGTGGGAGTGTGATCACTTAAGACTTTCAAGAAGAGATTGGGCTGCCATTTGTCAGAAATGCTTGGATGGGGGGTTAGACTAGATGACCTACAAAGTCCCTCCCAACTCTGTTAATCTGTTAAACTTTAATCTGTTAAACTTCTGAACCTCTATAACTGTCTGGTTTGGTTCTGCAATCCAACAAGGCTAACACAGACTTCAGAGGATAATTAGGACTGCAGAAAAAACAATTAGTACCCACCTGCCTTCCATCGAGGACCTGTATACTGCACGAGTCAAAAAGAGGGCTGTAAACATATTTACAGACTCCTTACATCCCGGACATAAACTGTTTCAACTCCTTCCCTCAAAACAATGCTATAGAGCACTGCACACAGAACAACTAGACACAAGAACAGTTTTTCCCCAAAAGCCATCACTCTGCTAAAGAAATAATTCCCTCAACACTATTTACAAAGTGTACACTACTATTACTGTTAATCTTCTTGTCACTCCTTATCACCCACCCCCTCCTACTTGTGATTGTAGAACTATAACTTTGTTGCTTGTATCCTTACGATTCATATTGACTGTTTCCTAGTATGATTTGATTGTTGATTGTACCCTATGACTATTGTACTGTTGTACGTTATGATTCTTGATTCTTAATGAATATACCTTTTCTTTATGTATACTGAGAATATTTACACCAAGACAAATTCCTTGTGTATCCAATCACACTTGGTCAATAAAGTATTCTATTCTATTCTATTCTATTCTATTCTATTCTATTCTATTCTATTCTATTCTATCCTTTATATACAGTTGAAAGAAGTTATTCTTCATCCACATTTCACACAACTAAAAGGATACAAGCTTTTTGATTATTGTAGTTTGTAGCAGAGCAGCCATGGCAAGTAATAGTTAGGATGTGACATAATTCAGAATGGACTAAGCTGACAGATAGAAAAAGCAGTGACATCTACTAAAATCTAGGATATACTATTACAAGTCAAAATGCCTCTGTAAATTCATATGTACTTTCTGAATCTTCCTTAAATTTTGATAAACATTTTTGAGCAATGAATTATGAACCTGAAATTAAAAACCACCAAAATCTCATTATTTTTATCAGCTTCTAAAGAGCCAATATTCAAAGTCAGCACTATGTATTGTGTCTATCTGAATTAACTGTATCACCCATATTATAATTAGACTAATCAACTCTTTATGGAAAGGGCTTGCTTTTGAATTTGAAAGGCCACACTTCATGCAATCTATACATCAGAGGAAAATGGTTCATTCAGTCTAAGAGTGAATCCTGAACCATCTTACTACTCCAATTATGAAGAAACCCAGAGCCAATGGGGCTCAAGTACAGGATGATGATTGCCTCATTAAGTCTAATGGCTCCCTACGGCACAAAAGGAATTGGATTAATAGATTTGGTAGTCCAAGCAAATCTGAACAACATCAGGCTATTTCTGTGAGAAAGTATTAAACCTGATAATATCAGGGGATGGGGGATGGGAAATTAACGGTTAGAGAAAAATTATTTGAAATTGAAAAGTGATTCTCAGCTTCCATGTGTGGATGAGGTGTCTGCTGCCTATGGGAGAAAATAAAAGAATCCTTCCTCTTGTATGCATAACAATGGGATTTGGTATGGTTTTTTAAGGGGAAAATATTGCTTTCTGTTGTTTTTTTAAAATTAGAAATGGGAGTTCTCCTTACAAAAAAAGGCCCCCATGGTCTTTTCTGCCCTTCTTGTTTTCACAAATAAGATTTTGATTAAGTAAGTGGAGACATCCCAAATATTTAAGAACAATTCAAATTTAAAATGGAAAGAAGTGACAATTCTATTGTTAGAATATTTAAACAGTAGGCATAATTATTTAAAAAAGTATTTAGGGAAAAGTATTATGTACACTCATTCTCAAGTAATGAGTTTACTTAAATCACTCCATTATGACATATTTGTATAGAAATCCTGCAACCCTTTCTAGACTGGTAGAACTGAACTGAGATCTGCGGTTTTCTGAAAATACATACTTAAAAAGGAGGCAAGCTGATTTTAAGCAATATTTTGAGCTAATGGCAACAATCTAGAAAGATAACCATGGGCATCTGTTCATAGTAATGAGTCTAATTAACGAGAGCATATTGTGATGAAAAAAACCAAAACCCATCCCAAAAGATATGAAAACTGAAATCAACGTGTCTAACAATTGAGAGATAAAATACAAGAATTGGTGAATAAATCATGCCGCATCCCAAAAGTCAAGTTAGCAGGATTCCACGGAGCCTATCTTACTTCCCAGCATTGACTGAGACAAGCAAACTTTCAATTTAGAATAACAAAGTTGGAAGGGACCTTGGCGGTCCTCTAGTTCAACCCCCTGCTTAAGCAGGAAACCCTACACCACTTCAGACAAATGGTTATCCAATCTCTTCTTTAAAACTTCCATTGTTGGAACATTCACAACTTCTGGAGACAAGTTATTCCACTGATTAATTGTTCTAACTGTCAGAAAATTTCTCCTTAGTTCTAAGTTGCTTCTCTCCTTGATTAGTTTCTACCCATTGCTTCTTTTCCTTCCCTCAGGTGCTTTGCAGAACAGCTTGACTCCCTCTTCTTTGTGGCAGCCCCTGAGATATTAGAACACTGCTATCATGTCACCCCTAGTCCTTCCCTAGACATACCCAGTTTCAGCAACCATTCTTTGTATGTTTTAGCCTCCAGTCCCCTTATCATCTTTGTTGCTCTTCTCTACACTCTTTCAAGAGTCTCAACATTTTTTTTACATCGCGGTGACCAAAACTGGATGAGTATTCCAAATGTGGCCTTAGCAAGGCATTATAAAATGGTATTAATACTTCAAGTGAAGCATCTTTGGATGTAGCAATTCTTAAATGAGTGTCACAAAGTAGAATGCTTCAAAAACAAATAAGAGTTCATCTAACTGCTGCAAATGGGAAGGGAATTGCGATTTGAAGTCACACAGTACCTGCTCGATAGCCTGCTCAATCTCTTCTTGAAGATACTCCAGGAAGTTTTCGTTGAGGTCAATTAGCTCCTGGATATTGCTAAAAACCACCAACAGCTGTTCTTGTGTCAGAAGGCCAGCTGCTTGCATGGGGAGATAGAATTCCTCCTTGATGATGCGGAGGTCTTCCCCATAACTAGCTTCAGTGTTGACAAATTCCAACACTGATTCCTTCCGTTCTGTCCTGCACTTCAGGCACTTCTCACAGAGAATGGCCTGTTTCCTGTTTTGATTCTGGACATCTGTTTCCAATGGAAAATCTCTGCCACCACAGTCAGTGCAAGGTTGATGGGCTTCCCATGCCTGCAGAGATGTTAATGTTTCTGATGCCCGGTTCCTCCACTTCCTATTCAACACCTGGCTGATACCACTATCAGCCCTCTCCATCTTGGATGACCTAATCCTTGGCCCCCCACCACCAATGATGGTGTCAGCACTGTCTCTCTCCTCATTCCCGCCTGCAATTCCACTGTCTGCGCTGAGACTGCTAACGTTGCTCCAGCGGTGCTTGGAACGAAAGGAGCTGCTCAGGACATGGTGATTCTCATCAACAATGTTTCCATAGTTGACAGTGGCTTTAGCCAGTGCTGGACCTGAGCAGAGAAGCAAAAAGAATGGACATCACTGTCTAGCAATAAAAAGATTCACCTGTAATGATACAGCATTATTTTCATTGGAATCTTGTAAATCACCTGACCGATTCTGTTCAGAAACTGAAGCAAAATTGGACCAACTTACTATTTTGGTGGGAACACCACCAGGAAATTCGAAGACTGTAAGATAAATTAGGAAGTTGGAAACAATTCTCAAAATAGGGAAATGATATGAGGCTGCCAAGAAAACTGCAGAGATCTGTATTCACTAGGGGTCAAGTTCAATCTGAGGATACCTCAACTGTTATTAAGTAGAAGAAAAAATATTTTTGACATTTCTACAGCTAATGTAAGCCATTCTCTAAGCCAGCAGTCCCCAACCTTTTGGGTACCAGAGACCAGTACCATGGAGAGAGATTTTTCCATGGACCGGAAGGGGTGTGGTTTCATATGCTGCCTGAATCCTGTGGATGGGGCTTCACTTGTTTGTATGGCCCAGTTTCTACCATGCCACAGACCACGGTTTAGAGATCCCTGTTCTAAACCGACACCATTTCTTTAGAAAATTAAATGAACTATGAAAGTTGGGCAAGAGAATCAGCCATTATCAAACTAAATACTAACTCCAGTAGTTATGCAACTTGCTAAGTGATTATCAATATCCGCAGTTAAGAAACAACGCAACAAAAACCTTCATGAAACTCCTAGTAGATAAGCATCCATGGTTTGACAGTCATACAGTGCTTAGCCTACTAAGTAGACTCATTTGCTCCAGATGTTCCTGTAGGACCAGTTGTTTCAGATTTGTCTCTTGTTCGGTATAAGATTAAATGCTAGATTAATGCCTGACACTGTGATGGTATCATCATCCCTTTCTAATTACTATACTAGAAACAACTTCAGAACATGCCTAGCCAAAACATGCAAGATTTCTGCTTCAGCTAGAGCAGAGATCTCCAAACTTGGCAACTTTAAGACTGGCTGGCTGGGGAATTCTGGGAGTTGAAAAACCTGGTCTAAACCTGGTCTAAAGTGACCAGGTTTGGAGACCCCTGATCTAGAGATTTGTTATACAGGGCAGGAAGTAGTGTCAAATCAATTACATCTATTTTTTTTCCTATTGTAGACCTCTACAGCAAAGGTCAGTAATGCCACATTCTAAATTGTGTGTGTGTGTGTGTGTGTGTGTGTGTGTGAAGCCATGAAATTAAATCTAAAACAATTTCACTATTTAATGGTGAAACATTTCATGAGATCATGAAACTTCTGTGTTCTTGCCTGTGACCTCATGACAGATGAGCTCAGCAGCTGACAACAGATGGACAACAGTGCAGAAATGATTTGCCATTGCCTTTTTCAGATGCTTTCTTCAATTCCCATGTTAGGTTACAACTCTGGGTTCCAATGGTTTCCAGCCCAAATATTAATCTAGGGTTGATTAATAGTTTTTGATATTTGAAAACTATTAAAGCAATAGCACTAGCACTTAGATTTATATACAGCTGAGCAGTGCTTTACAATCTGCTTGAAGTGGTTTACAGAGTCATCATATTGCCCTCAACTATCTGAATCCTCATTTTACTCACTTAGGAAGGATGGAAGGCTGAGTCAACTTTGAGCCAGTCACGATTGAACTCCTGGAGTGAGCAGTGAGCCTGTAATACTGCATTCTAACCACTGCGCCACCACGGCTCTTGTTATGTTTTCAAGATCAACCAAAGTCAGCTACATGCTGCCATCTAGGCAGGACAACCATTATTAAAAAAGGAGAAAAAAGTGGGATTTACTGGATTCTCTCTCTTGCCGGCGCTTCTGGGCATGGTGACAGGCTGCTGCAGCTATCTTTAACTCCAGTTGTTTCCTCTTTACAGCATCTGTTGGCATTGGGTCACTGAAATGAGGCCGTAATCGACACTCCCGCTGAACTTTGATGCAGACCGGGGTTTCATAGGAGATGTCAGAACTCGATCTGCGGCAATTCGAGATGGTGCTCTGGAAGGTAAAGAAGTGGATTCAGAAGAAAGCTTTACACAGGATAGCCAATTATACTTCAACCAGGATGCTCACACCAACTTTATATTTGTCAAATTCACTAAACAGAAGTCTGCCCCTTATATGCATGATTTCAATGTTGTAATGTGGTCACAAAAGGAGAAGAGTTTGCATCACAATATTGCAATGCATATTTCTTCATTTGCTCCTCAATGCCCTGGTGTCCATAGCAGTGTCCATAGGAAACCACTATCAGATCATCAAAGTGATGATATCTTATCATGATATCATTGCTCAAAAGACACCAGTTAGCACTGAGAACATAGAATCAATATAGAATAATAGAGTTGGAAAAGACCTCAGAGGCCTTCAAGTCGAACCTAGTTGAAGCCTCCAATGATGGAACACCCACAACGTCTGAAGGCAAACTATTCCACTGTACGATTGTTCTGTCAGGAAATTTCTCCTTAGTTCTAGGCTGTTTCTCTCCTTGATTGGTTTCCAACCATTGTTTCTTGTCTTACCTTTTGGTGCTTTGGAAAATTGGCTGCAGCACAGAGTCTAATGCATCACAGAGTCTAATACAAGTGTCTATGTTGCATCATTCAAATCATGATGCATCCATTATCATTGGCGACCCTTTGCCCACGCCAAGTAACTCACTGCGGATTGATGACAGTCTTCCCCAAAAGTGTGATCTGCTTTCTGAACTTCACAGGATTTGGGGGAAGGGAGATCAAGGGTAGTTTCAGCAGTGCAGCTGTGAGAAAAGGGACAGAATTCAATTAATATCATTCACAAAATAGAGAATAAAATACTCAGTTGGAAAGCTATAACTGATTTACATTTAACTAATTAACTGTGCCGGGAACAAATAGTTGTATTCAAAATGTAAATTTATTTATACTGACTGAGGAAACAGTGAATGCTTTATCTCTCTCTCTCCTATACAGGTTATTTAAACAAGGTACCTCTGGTGATATTACTAATTGAAATTATGGTAATTTGAAAAAGGTAAGCTCCTTAAGATAGAATGGTAATAAACTAGCTCATATTCTCTTCCTTTATTATTCATGGATATTTTATTTATCCTGAGAAAGAAGAAAATCTTCCGTTCCATCATCACAAAGTGCTCCCTAAATCATGGAGATGTCATGTAAAATTTCTCATCCATAAATTATGAGCAAATAGTGTACCAAGACCCAAGGCATGGAAGATTGGGGGTAAGAGAACCACTCAGATTAGAACCACAGAAATAATATGAATGCTTAGTAAATATTCAGTTTTTACATTAGATTTAGATTTTTAAAAATTATTATTTTTGTAAATAACTCAAGGCACCAAGCTTACCTAATACTGGTTCCTCCTCCTATTTCCCCACAACAATGACCCTGAGACTAACTGGTGCCCAGATGGCTTTAATGCCTAAGGTGGGACTCGAATTCCCATTTCCCTAGTTTCTAGCCTGGGGCCTTAACTTCTACACCGAACTGCCTCAATTCATATTCATATTTATTATTTCAATAAATATTGAAGAGCCTTTCCAGTTATTAGAAGTGTATCCTTTACTGATTTATTAAGTGGATTCGGACATATTGTTTCTTTTTACAAACATGTTTGGAATAAGAATATATATTTTTTAAAAATACAGTATTTTTTATTCCATGTCAAATAGCTCCATGCTATTGTAGAGTGATGCCCTCTATTTATTTCTATAGAATATTTTAATAATTTTCATGCAGATCTTTAGACACCGAGTATTCAATGTACCCTAAAATATTGCCAACACTAAATCATATACATGTAGTCCTCAACTTACAACCACAACGGAGTCCAAAATTTCTGTTCCTAAGCAAGACAGTTAAGTGATTTTGTAACTTTTTTTTGCCACAGTTGTTAAATGAATCATGCAGCCTGTTAGGGCTCCAACAAACCCCCCCCCCATTCAAGGCAAAAGTCTCTAGCAGCATCTCACAAAAAGTAAATTGGTTTATTAGCCAGTACTAATAAACCAGCCAGTACTACATCATATCATACATTTCCTACTTGGCCCTGGTCTTTCCCCCACCCCCTGGATGTGACTTCTGCAATAGGACACATCTGTCTCCAAGAGTCATCCATCATGCTCTCCAATAACCTTCTTATGCTCCGACAACTTTGGGCTGCTGAGTTGATATCTAAACATTTCAAGAATGCCTTGTTTTCCCCCACTCCCTTTTGCTGGCAGCTAAAAAGACCAAAAGAATATCTTTTTAGTTGACACCAGATTCACTTAACAACCATGTTGCTAACTTAACAACTGCGGCGATTCAACAAGTGTGGCCAACAACATGGGGCAGACTCCACTGAACAACTGCCTCAATTAGCCACAGAAATCTTAGGCTCAATGGTGGTCGTAAAGTCAAGGACTACCTGTATTCTATGTTGCCCCTCCAAAATCAACTCACTGACTGAGCTTGGAGGGACATGCTGAGGACTTGTATTTTTTCAAAGCCCAGAGAGAAGGAAGAAGCCTTCCTCTGCTACGAGGTGAATATTAAAAACAGGTTTCGGCTTGCTTGTAAGATCATTTCCTATGTTTGTTTTAACAGAGGGGGGCTGCTGATGGTCTGTGGCATAACAGTTTATAATAATTATTGCAATGTTTTGACAGTTTGAATGGCACACTCTCCCCTCTGACCGTAGAAACGTGATAGAAAAGTTTGAGGCCATGCCTAGCGTGGAAAGCTTTTGTAAGGCCTCTTGCCAGGATCCCAATGATCACCCCAATCTCAGGAAACCCCTGAGAACTAGGAAGCAACACCTTCTGTCTTCTGCATGTAGAACTTGGATGTGTTGAGAGGCGGTTGAGATGTGGATGAATTAATAATCCTTTTCAGGATCTTGGGCTTTCTGGAATGGGAGGTCCAGGATTGTCTTCTTCTGGACTATCTCAGAAATACGTTGGGTGCCAAGGCTGGGCTGTTGAGATTGACCACCTGGCTGATACTTCCTGCTGGCTGGAATTTCCTAGGCAGGACGGAGGGGAGAGGTCAAGGAAAGGCAGGCTGCAGTGCGCAGCACAAATCTGGCCCTTTGGGGCACATGCTTTGTTTCCATCGGTTAAATATTTATCAGCTTAATTCATATTTTATTGGGGCAACTGCAGCAGGGACAGGACCTCTGGTGAGTAGGGGGAGCGATCCAAGATAAGATACCCCTTGCAAAAGAGCAGGAGATGATTAATGAAAACGCATTCCCCTCGGTGAGTGAGGCATTGCAGGGAATGTCAACTATATTTATATTGGGTTTTAAATATTGTTCTTATTCCAACTAGTGTTTTGCTATCTTGTAGTCCTCAAGGACAGTTGGAAAAGATGAAGAGGAGAGTGCCAAAATTGGAAATCTTTTTTAAACTTAATTTTATCCTTTGATCAGAAATATTCTTTGGGGTAAGGGTGGATAGGGGAGGCGGAGGGTGTGTTTTTGTGTCTCTGTTTCTCGTGTTTTTAAAAAAAACTGCAAGCCATGTTTAGTTTCCTAAGTGATTCCTTTGTTGTCCTCAGTAAGAGGGAAAGTTTTGGACATGAGACTTTGAAAAATCCGGGAATGAGCACCGTTCATTGCAACATCACTTCGTTGCAGGCTAATCCCTAAAAGTACCTTTTTCAAAAACGCTTATTCCAATTCTGTGAATCTTTAATTCCCACGGTCCCCAGCTCAGCCTGGCTTGTAGGATTCACTCAGAGAAGATGGTGCTGTCTTGGAACGTTTCACAAATCACTTTCTTTCCAAACAAACGCATCAGCTGTGAAGCTGGGGCCTATCCTGCTTCCTGATCCTGTGTCTCTGCATTAATGGGGGATACTGGGGGACACCGGTAGAATGGTGGGAGCAATTGTGGAAGGATAGGTCTGCCTTCTCCCATTTGGTGGGGTTTCAGGAGGTCCAGCAAAAGGGGAGGGCCCAATTCTTAATAGCTGAGGAAGTCCAGGTGGGATGGGAGCAGGGGGTCTCTGCAGTCCCATAGCCTCCACCCCCAAAGCCTCAAACAGCTGTTTCAAGTGCAGGTCCAGCCAGCTTCTCTTCTTTGACCACTCCCTGCAGATCTCCCTGAAGATACGAGTCCCAAAAATGTCAAAGCTTTCAGCCAACATCTTCCATCTTCTTCTCCACGCATGAATGTTCTGCAGGCAAATTTTCTGGCTATTCAAGAAGAGAGATTGGCATTTATTTTTAAAAGGAATAAGTTAACAATCAGTCATTTGTGTTATTTTTCATGACATGTCTTGATTTAGTAACCCTGAATGAGACATCAGTATGTTCCCCAAAAGATACCTCTTAGCTGGGTTATTCTGCAAAGGAGAAAGGCCAGAATATCTCTGCCCGTTAAAAGCCATATTCGTCTACAACTTGCAACCGACAGAAACTTGGCTGCAGGCCGCCTCCTCTCTTCCAGCCATAACACGAGAACAGCCGCCTTAGATGACACAGCCGTTCGTTTTCCCACCGTCTTGCAACCCGAAGGACGGTGCTGCCTGATCGCTTCTCCTTCCTGTTGGCTTTAATCCCTGGCCTCCTTAGTGGGTCCCTTGGAGACCCCCACCTTGGGCATCCATTCAGCCAACAGCCCTGGCCCCATCCCCTCCTCTGCTCTGGGACCAGCCCTGGGCCATGAGAAGATCTGCCAAGGGTTAACATGTGGGAAGGAGACAGCAGGCTGGTAGCACCTCAGGGGCCCTTCTCTTTTTACAGCAAAACTGTCCACAGACTGCGGTCAAAAATAATCAAGGCCTGGTCACAATGGTGCCATCAAAGCTGTATCTTTTCTTTTCTTTTTAATGAACAACACACCTATAGTGGTGCCTAAACCTTAGTGCTCCCATTGAATTGTTCGTATTTCTTTATAAATATAACTCAACACGGGATCTGTTTTCCACACACAACCTAAGAGTAAATGATGAAACCCTAATTAAACCCTATTGAGTCCAACATTAAGTGAGCTTCAGCTAATCCGCTTGCTATTTTCTGTTGCAAGTCTGTTGTTGCTCTTCTCTGCACACTTTCCAAGATCTCAACGTGTTTTCATAATGTAGTGACTAGAACTGACCCAAAGACTTTTGCATTCCTACTCCATACCCCTCGGTGTATGGGATATCTTGGCTGTGGAGGGCTGTTCTTCTTCAGGAGGTGGTTTAGGATGGAAAGTTGCAACATGCCAGTTTGCTGGCTTTTCAGTTGGAAAAATTCTACTTTGCTCCCAACTGTCGTTCTTATCTGCTTGGCAAGAGAAGCCCAACTGTCGTTCTTACCAGCTTGCCAACTTCTGCTTCCTTTCTCAGACGAGAGAGCGCTGGCCCATGCCAAGACACATATCAGCCTCCTTCGGACGTTTCCACCACTTGAAAATGCCTCTTGTGTGCTGCAGTGCAGCAGATGTGGCTTCACAAGAATGTCCACTGATTTCCCATTGGACGAATTAGCCGGACCTCTTGGCTGTGAATGTTTTTGGGATTTGCCAAAGGTTTTGCTTCGTAGACATGTCATGGCCTGGCTGTGCCATTAAATTCTTGGCTGGGGACTTGCGCTAAAAATGATAGAGGATTTGCACATTCTGGAACTGTTTATCGCTGCAGGATGGATTTTCATAAGCAGCTGGAACTGCAAGGAACTTAATTTCCTGGTGTGAGCATATTTGAGGGGAACAAAAGCAAGCAGGAGAGAGAGAAACTCTGATTCATCCTTCCACCCATAAGCAAAAACAGGCAAGGGGTGTTAATAAATAATAATCATGTTAATCTTTTCTAGAGCCATTGCGTCACTAATAATGTGTCAGAGGCCATAAATACACAGGCAGATATTCTTGCCTTCCAAAATTATATTAGACACAAATTGGGGCCCTTGGCTGAAAATCTGGTCTTGGCAAGAATCGCTTACCAAATGTCTTACGTGAACAGGAATGGACAAATTCTCATTTCATGCGTTCAAAACAATTCAGGAAAATCTAGATCTGAAATGACACAGAGATGCGGAACAAACATTTGCATCGTTCTGCATCTCTGTGTTTTTCAGATCTAGACTTTTCCTGAGCCCACAAAACAAAAATTATCCATTTTAGACAACAGTTTTTCTTATAAGGAAGTTGGAGGTCATTTTTGTCTCCTGCTTGGCATCCGCCCCCTCCTCGATTTGTGCATCTATTTATGCTCAGTTGCCTTCTAAACATGGGGTCCTTAAAACCCCCCCACACATTTTCTGAATTGTGTCTGTCAAATATAAGCTTAGTGCCTGTTGAGATTCCTTTTTTGTTGCTGCTTGCCCTCTTCTTTTAATATTTTGGAGGTGCACAACTGTTTCTAGTTGGGGTTGCACTGGGTCTTTGGCTGACATCTTGATGGTTGTCTACTCACAAGCAAAAATAAACTAAATTTCATTTCTATTTCCGCTTAATTAAAAGTTAATGTAAGCCATATGATTATTTCCCAGTCATACGCTTGGGAGTTCTGTAGTACTTTGGATTTAATAGCCGAAAATAGCTTTGGGTTGCTCTTGGGAAGCTGAAGGTTAGACGTTTCATTATTTGGTTCTGTCATTAATAATCCACCTCAACCAGGGATCTCCAAATTTCAAGACTTGTGGACTTCCCAGAATTCCCCAGCCAGCCATGGTTGAAGTTAAAGTTGAAGTCCTCCAGGTTGGACGCCCTCGACCTAAAGTTTCATTCCAATTATTATTATTTTTTCATCTTTAGAAAGAAGTCAGGCTACTTATTGGAATAATAAAAGCCAACAATCTAATGGAAATTCAAACTTTTCCAGCCCTGATGCTTAGCTGCTGGCCTGGGATTCTTTTCCGACTTTCCAGGTTTCTTATGAAGGAGAAACGAACCAAAAGAAGGGACACAACTCGGAATTCTTTGGGGGGCATGTATGTGTGTGTCTATGTGTGGTGTGGAGCAGGGGTCTCCAACCTTGACCACTTTAAGCTTGGAGGACTTCAACTCCCAGAATTCCTCCAGGCTTAAAGTGGCCAAGGTTGTAGAACCCTAATGCGGAGAGAATGCAAACTATGTTGAGCTGAGAGTTGTTCCAAACAGTTAGAAAAGTAAAAATTGGCAACCTTAAAATAAGAATAAATTTCCTATCTGGCAACAGCTCTCTGCTCAGAGTTAATTTTAATGGCCCTTGATTTACAGCAAAATGAAATTGGGGCTTTTGCCTAAGAAAATAAAGCATTTGCTGTGTGAATCCTGGAATTAGCTTTGTTCGGTTGCCGTTTTTCCTTTCTTCCAAGATGCTCCTGGCGGCTGATTCCTTCGCAGCCCTTAACCAACCGGGGTGAGGAAGCAGAGTCTCTTGGCTGGGCTCTCTGCTTTTGCATATTCTCCGAAATTAAAATTTGTACAGGTGGTCCTCAACTTGCAACCATCGTTTAGTGACTGTTTGAAGTTATGGCGACACTGAAAAAAGTGACTTATGACCATTTTTCGCACTTCATTGCAGCATCCCCATGGTCATGTGATCAAAATTCAGACACTTGATGGCTGACTCACATTTTTGACATGTGTCAAAAGGGTCACGTGATCCCCTTTTGCGATGGTAATGACCCGGGGTGTGGCACAAAGGCAACACAGTCAAATAATCAAGAAGGGTCTGTTTATTATCTCCAACCTTGTGCCCAATGTCCAGGTTACTTTCAGCTGGAGAAAGACTCTCCCAGGAGCAGCCTTCAACTATAGGAAATTCACTCCAAAACAAGGTACACACAAACTGTAACTTAATCTCCAAACAAACCAAACTGAAGTAATTAGCTTGACAGGGCAGGAGAAGGAATTTTAGTCTTGAAAGCATGGCAAAATTCACACAGTTGGGAAGACACCAGGAATACAGATAAGCCATGATGATACAAGATAAAGTCATGTTTGCTCCCAACAACTTGCTGTGCGCAGCTTCCTCTTTTATACACTGTGTTCCCAGCTGCAGCTAATGAAGGGAAT
>JANHFN010001810.1:119250-130343 GCA_032468175.1 Toxicocalamus goodenoughensis | reverse complement strand
GCCCAGCCCTTCCAGGAGTCTCCATGCGGCCCATTTTGAATGCAGGTAAATGCAGTGCACGGAAGGACGGCCAAAAAACAGGAAGTTTGGGAAGGCCAGAAACAGGCCCATTTCCGGCTTCCAGAAAACCTCCAGAGCCAGGCTCGAAAAAAGCTTCCATAGCCCGGGAAGGGCAACCCCCCCCCCTATGGTGCAGGAGGCCGACTAGGCCACACTCACCATGGCCACACCCACCCAGCAACTTTTTTAAAAAATAGAACCTGGAAGTAAACACCAGTTGCTGGAAAAAGCATCCTAATGTCACCAGGGCTTCTGCAAACAGTCATAAGTGAATGCTGTTTGCCAAGCGTCCAAAATGTGGCCATGTAGTTGCATGGTTGCCTGGACTTTGGAACAATGAATCCAGGTTGCAAGTCTATCTGTCAGGGTCTCTTGTCACTTTGAATGGTAGTTAAGCGACCAAGTACCATTATAAATCATTGTTTATACTGTAGATGGTCTGTGAACACGTGACTCCAAATGAACGGGAAAATGTTGGGTTCTTGTAAAATGATATAGTTTGCAGACAGTACCCAATAGAGGGAAAGACTAGCTTGAGAACCACAATCAAAGAAAATAGTTCACATTTTATTTTACCGTAGGAATGTTTAACAAATCTGGTTTGCACATTCAAACAGAGGGCATATGAGCGAATGGTTTAATTTACAAACGAAGCAGTGGTGGGATTCAATTTTTTTTTTACTACTGGTTCTGTGGGCATGGCTTTGTGGACGTGGCAGGGGAAGGATACTGTAAAATCTCCATTCCCTTCCCACCCCACTAACCTGCTTTCCAGCTCCGTGCTCCTGTGCAGAACAACGAAAGAAGACCCAGCCTGGGATCAGCTGGGACTCAATGGGAGGCGGAGAAGAGATGGGGGCGGGGCCAGTCAGAGGTGGGATTTGCCGGTTCTCCGAATAACTCAAAATTTCTGCTACTGGTTCTCCAGAACTGGTCTGAATACCACCACTGGTGTGGCAGGATTGTTCTGGTCTGTCTTTTAATTTGAGGCAGGCTTTGGAAGGAACCTGTCCTGGAGATATTTGAGGACCCAAAAATAGATGAGGGTGGATGATGGATGTTTAGGAATGTTCATCCTTGGACGATTCAGCTTTCAGCCTGACGACTTTGATATTTGCCCAAACCTCTGGACCAGTGATCTCCGCCCTTGGCCACTTTAAGACTTGTGGACATCAACTCCCAGAATTAACTCCCAGAAGGTGGCTGGGGAATTCTGGGAGTTGAAGTCCACAAGTCTTAAAAGTTGCCAAGGTTGGAGACTCCTGGTCTAGAAGAATTGTAGTTTGTTTTGTTTTCAAGCAGGCTCTGCCAAACATCCACACATTTAGTTTTGGAAGCTGAAGCCTTGGGAATATTTTCAGAACATTTTCCCAGCTTTTAAAGAGAGTCCATTTTGAAAGTTCTTCTTTGTCATCGTGCTCTTCGTCTCTTCCTGGCTCCCTTGGGATTGACGTCATCTGCCGGTGGATTATATGGTTAATGCGATAATATCATGGCATGTGATAGCCAATCAGGCTTAGCTAAGTGATAAGGTCTTGGAGCCAAAGCCAACTGGGAACAAAAAGGCTACTTAAACTGGAGATGTTTTTTCCCATCCAGGCAAAGCTCCAGTTGTCTTCCCTTCTCTGGTTCTGGCCAGCATTTTGCATCCTTCGGGGTGTCGTTTCTAAAAGATTATTCCATGAAGTTGTTGGAGAAAAAAGTCCCTCTTCTGGCACAGCTCATCTGATTTGTGTTTATTTATCTGGAGGAATGCAATTGGAAAAAGCCTTGATAAGAAAACACGTTGCTGTTTATTGATGCACTTATTTCATTTTTGGAAGCCACGGATGTCCCTGCAAAAAAAAACCAAAACCAAATAAAGCATTAGGTCAGGAAGGTTTGGGCTGGTGAGATATGATTGTCTTCACTGAAGACAAGCCAGGGAATTACCTTCCTGGGAATTGAAACAGGGAAAGAAATTCAAAGTGATAACTAATGTCAACTTCCCTTTGAACACGTCTGCAGATGGATTTACTTTAGCTCTGTGGAGGAATCTGAAACAGCTCTTGTAAAAATGAGCAAAAGTCTCCCAGATGTTACCTAGTGGGGTAATGAAACATCTGCAAGCACTTTCGGCCTCCTTCGTCCACTATGTGCCATTCCGCAAACAGTCCGTAAGGTGCTTTGGTTGGAAACGATTTACCCCAAAGTTTGGGTTACTTCTCAAAGACCAAATGGTTCTCATCGGACCAGAGGGTGGCTTTGGCTTCCAGAGGCAGAGAAAGACCTTGGAAGAGGTATAGTTGCCATAGCTCAGGCCTCTCCCCTCCTCGTGGTAATCTTGCCAACCCTAGTAGGAAGATCAGAGTAGGAAATCAGCTCCTCAGAAAAGCTATCAGCATCTGGCAAGTCAGATTGTGCCGAGCCTCTTCTCCCTTTGGTGAATTGGGGTGGTGGTGTCTGTCTGACCCAGTTGTTATCTCATAGTTCTAGGCTTAAAAAAAGGGGGGGTCCAGCCCTTTTTGCCTAAGCAACCAGTTCTGTTTCTTTTCCAACTCTCTACACATCCTCGCTGAGATCCATTTCTGGGAACTTCTTTCTCCCACTGGGAAAAAGTACCAAAGCAAATGGAATTGCAGGGGACACTAACTATGAAGGACGATGTTCAAGCCACACAGAAGAAGGCAGTGGCCCCTGAAATGGTCTCCTTGGAGACCCCATTCGTTTGGCAGCTCCTCCTTGTCCTTACACGCCAAACACACCGAAGAGGAGTGCAGGTGTGCAGGTATATTCGTGCGCCACAAGGGGAGCTGATTTCTGCAGATGGCTGCCGCACCTTCTCAGCCCACAGAGCCCCAACCTGTTTCCTACGTCTGCTTCCAGAATGGCCCAGCTGGGTGTCATCCTCCAGTGCTTGCAAGTGGAAGGGAATGGACAGGAGGCTGGACTGAGTTTCCCCATCTTTAGAGAGAAATTTCCCTCCTTTTGGACCTGCTTATGGCTTTCAATGTTATTTACAGCTCTGTTTGCGTGGAGAGGCCCAGTTTTGGTTTCAGAAGGGAGCCAAAGTTGAAAACTATCTTGGGCGAAGCCACCTCTCTGGAGAGAGCAACAGCCCATGGATGGCTTGTTTGTCACCAACAATGTCCTTGGCTGCGCCTGAGATGGAGAGGAGGCCCCATCTTGGCTGGAGGAGAGGCGAAGATTCCTTTCCAAGAAACACTCCTTGTCTGGTTCTTTGCTGGGGAGGGGGGTGGGGGTGGGCGCTCCAGCGAGCACAGATATTAATGGGTATTGCAAAGTTAGACAACAAGCCTTCCAGGCAGAAAAGATAATTGGGGCTGCAGAATTTGAACCCTCATCAGTTAAATCAATTGATCAGAGAATGTTTTCCTGGCAAGCGCCAGAACGCTTTGCATTATTTACCCTTCGGGAGACCAACGAGTAAGTTTCTGCTTTGTAAATGATTGCCTTCCTCTAAAGGCTGGGATTGGCCTCGGAAGAGACCGCTGCAATTGTGCAGCCGTTTGCTTAAGGATGGAATGAATGGCTGGCAGTAAAAATCCCTGAATCCTACCAGGAAGTGGTTGCATTCTTCTCTGGGTCTGCCAAATGGGAAAAGGAGCAAGGAGGCATTACCTTCTAACTGGATAATTGAAACTGGGTGTACTGGAAGCTCCTTTCTGAGGTGTGCAGAAGTTAAACCAAAGCTCATTTCTTCAAGAGAAGAGTGGACAGAATAAGCCTGTCCATTGAAGAACCCTTTTTGAACTGTAATGGGAGGGAGCCCTCCCGCAACCGGGGAAGAAGAGGGTGCAGGAGCCCTTAATCTCTGGTGTGAGCAGCCCGTCAAAATCACACTTGAAGGAAGGCTGTTCTGCTCAGGTCATCTGAACAAGCTTCGTTGCAAATCCTGTTTCGTTTTGAGAGAAGATGCCATAAGACCCAAATCCTGGGAAGCCTCTTGGGCGTTCAGCCACATGTGGTGTGGAAATGGCATCTCAGCAGTCCACTAATATTGTCCAGCGACTTCCCTCCTCAGTTGGAGATTGTGGCGAGCCATCTGTTCTTTCATTTGGTGCTGGAAGAAGGAGACAAACACGAAAACTGTAATTAGGGGGGGGGGCTTTCTCTCACCCTCCCCTCCATCCTACCTCAGCTATTAACTGTCAACAGATGTTTGAGACATCCTTATGATATATACAGATGGTAGAATAACAGCTCTACGGTAATGACTCTCAAGTGGTGGCTGGAGAGATATGAATCTTCCGGTAGAGACTGAATGTGGCACCGTCCTCCTGAGCTTGGAGGAGGATGCGGCATTCGCGGGTCACGTAAGGACAGGGGAGTTTTATGGCAGCTCCTGACACGCCATCATTAGCTCGGTGAAAACGAAGTTGAGACTAATCTTCTTGGGCTGCAGCTACATGTTCAACCCAAGGTGCTCACCAGGAGAAGGCCAGGATAGCCAAAGGTCTTTAACGTTGGCAGCCAAGGATAGCTCAGATCTCTATGAACATGTGCAGCCCCCTTTTGAAACCTTCTGAGATGGTGTCCATCACCACCACAGCTGGTGCCAAAAAGTGCCCTAGTTTCAGTGGAATGGGCCCATTTCTGGCCCTATAAAACAGGGAGACATTTTTTCTACTGGGAATGTCACTTGCCTAAGAAGTCCTAAAGGTGATCATCTTTCCTCCAAGGTGATCTGGTCTGACTTCTGGTTGCATCCCTGACTGATGAAGGTTGTCTACAACCCAGTTTATCTGGAAGTCCCAAATTAATAAGAATTTTCCAGAATAAGGGCAGCAAAGGCACGGTGAGCTCTTACTTCTATTACAGATGCTCACTTTTGCTGTGACCAACATCCATAAACTTGGAACGCAGAGTATTCCGTGTGTATCTTCAGTTCCAACATGAACACTGATTCTCCTTCCTTTGCTGTTCTGTTGTATCCTCCAGGCAACCTGCCGCTCTGAAATGCACAAGCCTCAAATTTTGCAAACGTGTAAATGTGATCAATTCTACAAGTCTGATTTTAACTAAAAGTGGTCCGTTTGGAGCAATTATTATTCTTGGTCCCACAGTCAGCCAGATGTTCAGCCTGGCCCTGGCATTTTTATCCTCCTATCAGGTCCTTCCCAAGAACCTGGGGTAGGCAGCGGTTGTTACTATTGTTATTATTGGACAATTTTAGAATTGGGGCTGCCGGGGAGGAATAGAAGGTTGTGGTTTGCAGAAAATTGAAGGAAGGCTCTTTATTTATTTGTAAAAATATTTTAGATGCTTTTCCTTTCGGCTCAGCCACCAGATGTCACCTGAGGATGAGGACAGGTCAAAACCACACCTGTTTCCCCATCCTCTTGCCGTGTTGTGGTGGCCTCTTGCATTCAGTTCCTGGGTCAGG
This sequence comes from Toxicocalamus goodenoughensis, assembly GCA_032468175.1. Taxonomy (NCBI): domain Eukaryota; kingdom Metazoa; phylum Chordata; class Lepidosauria; order Squamata; family Elapidae; genus Toxicocalamus; species Toxicocalamus goodenoughensis. Next base: position 124,897 of record JANHFN010001810.1, on the reverse strand, counting down.
CTTCAGGCTCCCATTCAAGCCAGCAGGGATCCCTCCGGCTCAGATTCCAGAGTTCCCTGAAATCTGGGAATAGGTAAAGCTAAAAACAAGGTTCATTGCAACAGAGAAAAATAGCTGAACTGGTGCTGAGCTAGTTACACCAGAACATATGCTGAAACCACAGTCGTGAGTGGTCAGCAGTAACATTCTTTGGCTTTGCAGATGGAAAGGCTGCTGGGAAGACTAGTTATCCGGAGGACAGATAATCACAGAAGGCACAAGGATGTGAGATTGTCCACCTGCTTGGCTCAGGAGAATCTTCTAATGGACCAACTGTAGAGCTGGTGGAAAGCATGACTGACAGAGGCATCTTCCCATTGAGCTAAAAGTGCCCTGCCCTCTAGTGGAGAGACCAGGAATGAGCTCTTAAGTCCACTTGGTGCCTTCTAGGGGTGTCAAACTCCCATCATCCTACATAGCTCAGCCGAAGGGATGATAGATATTGTAAGCTCCGTGCATCTACCAAGGTCTCTAGACTGGCATTAGAGAGTTCTTTCTCCAGGGATCAGGTTGAACCAAGCAAAGCAAAAAAAAAAGACCAAATTGCCATTCATAGAGATGATTTTTAAAATCTTGGCACGCACAGCCAGTTTTTGGGTAGCCTGGTCAAGCTCTTGGAGGGGGAGCATTTGGGGTTTAAAGCTAGACCGAGGTAGAAAACTTTTCCCAAATGCCAGCAGAGGCTGCCTGTAGAATTCTGCTTTATGATGAGGAATGAACTTTCAGAAGGCTTGGACTTTCCAGGACCCCTAGAAATGCAGAATTCTCTTATTTTTTTTATTTTTTTGCTGGGGTATGTATGGGAGGGTAAGATCCTGGTGGATTTTGGCTGGTTTGGATGTGAACGTTCCCCTTTGTTTGACGGGGTTTGAGTCAGAAGGACTTGGGAGCCACCACATCCCAGCTCTCTGTGTTGTGACACCTTGGCATAATGTACAGATTTCTCCTTTGCAAACTTGGCTAGGCAACCCGCCGGGTGGGCTCCATTTGTGCAATCAGAACAAAAAGCAATAATTCAACAAAGGGGACTTGGAAGAGGTCTGTGAGAATCTCTTTGTTTAGACAAAAGGCAGCCAACTCTGGCTGAAAGGAAAGGGAGACAAGCCTGCTCGCTTTGGGGGAAACGTCAGATGGCTGTGCGATGGAGAAAGGCAGGCTCACAGGAGCTTCACCTTGGCTGAAGACGCTCGGATGCCGACACGGAGTTAGGGCGTTAGGTGTTACTCCTTGCTTCTCTGGATAATGGATGCAGCTCCAGGGGGGTTCATAGGAGGTTCAAAAACATCAGGATGGACATGCAACCCCTCTGCTTTCCTTTTTTTACGTGTGTTGTACCTGTGCTGCGGGTAAAAAGAATGAGGTTTTGATTGCTTTGGTGATGGCTACCATTCTGGGCTTTTTAAACCTCTGTGGGGGTATCCAAATTGAGTAGCTGGGACTCGAGATTGATGTCAAGGGCCATGATGGGCCTTAAGGAAAGTCCGGGGTCAAGGACTAAATTCTGGAGACTCAAAAACTTGAAATAAAATTACTGGCATTCATCTTTACTTTTGAAACCAACGATCCCACAGTTTCTTCTCCATTTAAAGATATTTTAACTACATATAATGTTGGCTTAATTCCCTTAATTCTAGTCATTCTGGCTTTCTTTATGTCCCTTAAGTTTACATTTGCGTGTGATTTGTTAATACAAAATACACTTTCACTTTTAAATGCTGGCACAAGATTACAGGGCTCTTCTATATTCATTTCCCCCCTTGTGTATTAAAGGCTGCCTTATTGTATGACTTTAAAAATAATCACATGAAATATTAACGTTACTACCTTAAATATGTTTATTTCATTTCAAAAGCACAATTTGAACAATTGAAAATCATGTTCCTACTGCGGATTTTCTACCACTTGTGTTAAACCAGGTTTTTTTCCCTAGCTAGCACAACTCGATGGCCCAGGCAAGCTTGGTTAACAGAATAAGAGAGTTGGAAGGGACCTTGAAGGTCTTCTAGTCCACCCCACCTGCCCAAGCAGGAAACCCCGATACCATTTTAGACAATGGTTATCCAATCTTTTCTTAAGAGATGGTTGACCTCAGGAAACTATCAGGGACAGCCAGTATCTCTCTCTTAGCCCATCCCACCTCACAGGGTTGTTGTTACGGGAAAAATAGAAGGCAAGATATTAGGAAGAGGAAGAAGAAGAAACCAGCACTAGGAAATTCACAGGGATAAAGGATGCCTAAGGGAGGTTTAGGGTAGTGTCTTCATAGAAGAAACCACTTGCCAAGAAAACCACAGGGAAGCACGCATCAAGTTCCCAGATATTGAGTTCAACTTTCAGATTATAATCTTTGAAAGAATTGAATGATCCCAGATATTTTGAGGGAGGAAGACGTAGTTCATTATTAAAACATTTTAACTGCTGCTTCAGTAAAACCCTGCATTAACAAAGAGACGGAACTGAACTTCATTTCAGTTCCTGGGAGGATGGTTCGGTCATAAGCCCCCCTGAAGCCCCTGGATTATGACTGGGAAAGTGAGGTGCAAACGGTCAGGCGGAGAAGCTTTGGCCCTAGACACACCTTCGATTTGGCAGAGCCAGACTTAGATGTCAGGCTGTCTTCTTGTCTGACATCTGAGCAATTAGAACCAGATGAAGAGATTTCTGCCTGGAGATATGGCAATGGCTCTGCCCCAGAGCTTGCTGTCAAAGGTAGTTTAGAGTCTCCATCCTCCTCCTGGCAGAGGCTGCCAGACTGTCTTTAATACTGGGAGGAGCATCCTGAGGAACAACAGGACAACGATTTGAATTCGGGGTCCCCTCTGAATCGAACCCCAGGACCAGAGGTTTATTCTTCCAAGCTTTTGGGCTCATCATCAGGGAGCATCTCTCTCTCCACTGAGAGGTTCTATGCATTGTGTTGATATGGTTCTTGGTTGTGTGTAGCTTTAAGTTGTTCATTAGGATGTTGATGGCAGTGTATTAAGTGATTAATTGTGATTTCCTTGTGCTGCTGCACCCTCGGATCCTAAGTACCTGATAGTCCACTCCTGTTGACGAGAGGCTCATTTCTCAGGCTTCACTCATTTCTCTGGCTGTTTTTGTTCCTGCTCAGCCAACAATCGTGATAGCTGCAAAATTGAGTGCACGTCTTTGTTCCATACAATGTGAGGCTACTTGAACTCAAGCTGTGGGTGAAACAACCCAAAGGCCTATTTGGAATTTCATTCATTGCAAAGAAAGAGTAGAGACAGCGGTGCCAACGTAGAAACCCAGCAAGCAAAAAAAAAGAAAAGAAAAAAGGGCAGGTTCAGGCATAACCAGCATTTTCAATAACGGTGCAGAGCCCACACGCAATTCAGTCTGCAGTATTTTCTTAGAAGGGGAGTCTGGGCCCTGCATGTAGAAACATAGCCATTTTCTTTCCTCCTGGAGCCTTTTCTCCCTGCAGAGAGTTTGCACTAGATAAAGGAGTGTTCACTCTATGTAAGCATCACACACACAAACACACACCCTGAGCCTGGAATGATACAGTGGGAAACCCATTTTAACCCACATTGCGTTTAACGGGTAAGCATGAAGGTTTGATAGGTCAACACGCAACCTTCTGAATTTCCTTCGTTCCCACTTGTTATGATTGGCACCCCGTCTCTTCTTCTGTTCTTTTTGAAACATCGCCATTTGTCAGCCTCAACATGCAGCCGAGACTTGACAGGGACAGAATTGGCAGGAGGAACCTGGCTGGGAACCAGGCACCTTTTAAGATTTATTATTTACAAGAGGAAACTGTGCACAGGGCATGAAACGAAATGCTCCGAATCGGTAACTAAGAACCTGCAATTTATGTGACAGGGCGCTAAATTATCAGGAAGGCTTTCTTTGGTAGGCGAAGGCAGAGCTGGTTTAAGTTTCAGCTTGTTAGGAGCAAAACTGGCTCCTTTTTTGAACTGCCTGATGTAGAAAGAGGTGAGCAAGCAGTGGAGACTTTCTGTAACTGGGGTGGTGGTGGTGGTCAGCATCAGATGCAACCAAGGACCTGGTGGGCAGAAAGAATGACCCTGCCTCTGTGGCCACCCAAACTATTAGAAACAGAGAGTGGCAGGTTTACATCCTGCTTCCCAAAAAAGGACCAGCTAAACAGGTCATGGGGAGAGGTGTCTCTGCACAGGTTTCTGGAGAATTTCCAGGTTTATGAAGCAGCCATGAGCGTTTAGCTTTCAGATCATGGTCTGTGTTTTAGTTTGGTCTGTTTCTGGCCACAGCCTGAAAGCCCGTTGATGCCAGCAATGGAAGAAGCCAATACCAGTATATTTCTGTAGAGTTGTGTGCTCGCTCATGTGGTCAAAATGGGACGGAAGGACAACTAATCTATAGAGGACAGTTTCCAGTGGAGTCTTTGATGCTCTGAGCTTGGTCATTGGCTTGCAGATGTTTCATTGCCCGGTTCAAGGTTGGCTCAGCCTTCTGTCCTTCCGAGGTCAGTAAAATGAGGACCCAGCTTGTTGGGGGCAATGTGCCGACTCTGTAAACTGCTTAGAGAGAGCTGTGAAGTGGTATAGAAATCTAAGGGCTATTGCTAAAGGGCACCAATGATATGATCTAAGGAAGGTGGGTCTTCAGAGATGGCCTGAGATGGTGCTGGTGTGAAGCAAGTGGTGGACTAATTAGCTGGTCGGGCTGGGCAGGAGCTGGTGGCCTTGGAAGCAGTGGCAGCATTCATTTTCCTGGAAAGTCTTCGCTGGCCCATAGAACAGCCTATGCTGCAGATCTGATGAACAGCTCCAAAACAACGGCACTTCTGCATTTACTCACCATTACCCACCAAGTTGGGAGCTGAGCTTAACAAATAGATTGTTTTTCAGGGGCTTAAGTGAAGTGATAGGTCTTTACGTAAAGAAGGAGAATATCTCTTCTGTGCCCAAATTACATGTTGAAACTTACTGGAAATGTCCTGGCTTAAAATGAAAAAAAAAAAAGAGCTTCTAATTTTCAAGAAAATAATATTTGGATATCTAACCTCAAACCATAGTGGAGTAAAATTCTGACTTGGTTTCTTTGATTGGCTCCTGATTAGATTCAGGTCTTGAACAGATTAGGGTACCTGAATCTCAGAACTTTGCTGGAGGGTGAAAGCAGGCAACATGGGGGCCTTGTAGGGAATCAAGAAATGTCAAGATGGCAGCAGTGCCATTAGAGCCTCCTGCCTATTTAGATCTATTACATGTGCAATGGTTGGGGGGCACCATTTATTTTATTGCTACCTCCTCCCTCCCAGAGACACCTCAACCAACCAACCAACCAACCAATTCTTCATTACAGTTATAGACCACCATAACAGATAGCTTCACTTATAGGTACTTCCTGTAGCTGCACCTTGAAACTTTCAGTAGTTCTGGGATTTTGCAGACCGGCTGACCCCCTTGATACCTGGAAATCACCCAGTGAACTGCCTGTCTGAAACCCTTGGGAGACACTGCCTTCTCTCCCACTGTTTGCCTTCCTAAGGGATGTTGTCAATCATGCCTGGAGTTCCATTCCATTCCCAGCCAAAAAAATGTCTTTTTGTGTGTTGCACGCTTGAAGAATTGGAGGGAAGGAGGGAGGGAGAGAG
>JANHFN010001810.1:103748-114590 GCA_032468175.1 Toxicocalamus goodenoughensis | reverse complement strand
TATCTATCTATCTATCACGAACGCTTTTGGGCCTCTTGGGTTGCCACATTCTCCATGGCTTTGAGGCAGCAACCTATGGAATTGCCTTACTCTCTAGTCGGAAGTAAAGAGGCCAAGAGGCCACAGGCTCTGAAATGTTTTACTGCTCCTGTCCTGCCTTGGATGGAGAAGGTCCCTGCTGGCCTGAGCTGCCTCAACTGCTTGACTTCAGGAAGCCTCCTTAGATTCATCCAGTCTGTGAGTGAGGTGCCCCCGACTCCCATAACAACTGGAAATGTCTAACCACATTTCTCCCACCCTTAGGGGAAATATTGGTAGTAAAATATAGGGAAGGGTACAGCAATTCCACCTCTCCTGGATGTCTGACTTATCTCAAGGAGGGACGTTCCCATCAAGTTCTAATTCCCTGTAATAAAAACGACATGCCTTTTGGAGCCAATGAAGATTCCGTGCTGTGGATTACTTCCAAACTGTGTATCTGTGAAATGAATTCCGAAGTGGATGCGTAGGGCTAGTTCTGGATGTCCCAAGCAATCCCAGAAACCTACCCTCGGTTTCATCTCCAAACAGAGAGTATCAGTGGGACAAGAGGGAGCAACATACAAGGAGAGCCAGTTGGATGTCTAGGGAAGTTTCTAGCTCATCCTTGGCCATGGGACCTCCATGGCTGACTTTGGACTATTCTCTCAGCCCAACCAACCTCACCAGGTTGTCTTGGGGAAAACTAGATGAAGGAAGTACTATGTGTGTGTTTTCTTGACCTTCTGAATGAACAATCAGATAAATGAACACATACATTCTTCCCTAAAATTGTGAGATGCCATAGCTCCCTCCTAATCGAATGCAGGAGTCATTTGAAAAATTCCCATGACTAATATTAGGCCTGAGAAAAAGCTGAAGAATTGCTCTTTAACGAAACTCCAAGGATCTGACCTTAAGTTCTTCTGCTAATGAGATACAGTATTTGATTGTATAAGAACTGGAATGATAAACCACTGTTTAATTTCCTAATCTACAACACCCCCCCCCCTTGGAATCCTATGATTCATTCATGTGTGGGTGTTTGGTAGATGGGCCAGCAAATTTCTCTTTTCTTTATATCCTTCTCCAAAGAACTGCTATAGTTAATGAATACTCATTTGATTAAGATAATTGATCTGTTAGACATGAGGCTGAGGCCTTATGATTGAATTACTCCAGGGAATTTTAACTTGTGTTGAAGAGACTTGTCATATGCTTGGCCCTTTCTTGCCCCACTTGGCCCTATTCAATTTGGCACCCTTGTTCCAGTCTTCTGTGTCTCTTGGAAGGAATGCCATGCCATTACCTTCTCAAAGGGTGTCATTGGAGGACAGCCTAGAGTGCTAGAGAAGAACCAGTTGCAAGTTCTGTCTTGAATATCTGCACTGAGTTTGCTCTTTCAATTAATGAGGGACTTATTTGACCCACCCTGTTAGGATGCAAAGAATCAATGTTTGATAGGTAACTACCCAGCCCTTATGAAGGTAACTTTTGTTGGGTTTGAACTCACTATCTATTCCTTGATCTCTCCATTCTTGCAGTTGGACTTAATTTTGGATTTTGTTTAAACTGTAGTACAATTTTTGCCAAAACAGGACATATATAACAGAACAGGATGGAATTTCCCAATCAGTTACTTCCAGATCTTTGATTTGGAGAAGTGTAAGACTTGGATTCCTTCCAACATTAATGGTTGCTTGGTTAAATGGCCTGGTCATAAGAAGACCAAGAGGTAACTCGATAGAGATGGTTCTTCATGGAGCAGCAGATTTTATAATGTGGTAAAATGTAGCTTAACCTTTGGAGTGACCTCGATTTTTTGATCTGTAATGTGTTGATTTTTGAGGTCAACCTTGAAGTCTTGTGACTCTGCCTTCCCACTCATAGTTTCTAGCATGATGGCAAATTAATCTATGCAAAGGTTGAGATCTCCTTGGAATGAATTAGCGGGCAAAGATCAAGTATGATAGTTTTGCTAAGATCACCACCCATGACCTACATAAGCTTCAGTTCTGGGAGACCCTTTAAGAAGCTGCAGATTGCATGTGGATGAAGGTCAATTGCAAGTCATTTCTGGTGCAGAAGCTCAGAAATGACCTGCAATTGGCACAGAGAAAAAAGGCCTTCTCTGGTGCAGCGTCCGGCTTCTGCACTGACCAGCCAAGGCATCCCATCACCAGGACTGCCCGTAAGCCGTGGGCGGTTCCCAAGTTCTAGAAATGTCATATCCATAAAATGAGAACTGGAGCATTCTTTATATAGGGCAACTCTCTTGTTGGTACATATGTGTCTGTGGTTTTATTTTGTGGCTCCTGGCCTCTTTGAAGCAAAAATAATATTTTGTTTATACGTTAAAAGGAGGGAGTTTCCTTTCCTTTCTCAACATTTTTTTTTTGGTTGGAGTCAGCAATCCCAGCTGTGCATCCACAAATGAAGACACTGTGAGTAATTAAATGTGCTTTCCAATCTGATAAGAGCAGAGATGATTGGGGGTCTTCCATTTGCAGGCACTATAAGGGAGAGAGGGAGCTTGGGAAGAATAAACAACAGGAACTGCACAGAAAAATCTCTTAATGCAGTTCTTCTCCTTTCCAGAAGATCCAAGCGATAGTGAGGCCCAGCCAGATGTTCATGCTCGATGGCATTGAGCATCCCTGTGAAAGGGAGGCGGGAGATGGTTGGAGGAAAACTGGGCAGTTGAAAAGCAGCACCAGCCACTGCCCCATATTTGTCTGTCAAGAGGTGATTCCTGGAAGGGGAAGTTCTTTGGTCTTCTTACCATCGCTTCCCAAATGTAGGAAAAGAGACTCATCCGTGAAAAAGAGAAGATGTGAAGATTTGAATGTGTGTATCATGGACATAAGGGGTCACTTTATGTGAAAATTAGGAGACTAATTGGTATAATTTCAGGAGAAATAAGGTGATGGGTGGACATGTCCCATTCAGGTGCATCTTCAAGAGAACTTGGATCTTCATCATTTAGAGGGTTGAGTCGTCTGTGTGGCACTCAAGCAATAACGTCTATTGTGTGGGAAACAGTTGTTTTTTCAAGTAAAATTCCATGTGGAGCCTCGGTTAATATTTCACGTGCTGTGCTGGGTCAGCTCCAAATTCTCACCCATCTCTTGAATTCCTAAAAAACAAAATTCAAAGAAGAGGTTCCTCACTCATGATCTGCTCCTTAGTATCTAACCAACAGAATTTGGGCTTCTGGTTTTGAATTTTCATTCAGCCTTTGTTGCTTAGATAGACCTCTTAGTTTAGGATAAATTCTTGTTTGAATTGTTTTGAGAACAGAAATGGAACTGGGTTTTTTTGGGTTTTTTTTGAAGAGAATCTGCAGTCGCATCGTCTCTTTGAAGTCTCAGCAAAGGGCCGTAGTGATGAAGACCGTAGTGATGAAGAGTTCTCTGGCATTTCTTTGGCCCGATATTTGTGTGTGATGAATCCACACCACTGTCTTGTACAAAGCCTTCTAATGAATCCAGTACTGTAGGGCAACTGGACTCACGTGAAGGACGGCTCCCTTACCACAAAAGGAGAAGAACTCTGCTCCAAGATACTCAACTGTTAGAAGATCCGTTGTCTTCTACTTGCCCAGAAACTGGCTGGATTAGCAATGGAAACCTCTGTATAAAATGCGGGGTTGGCACAGCCCAATCCATCACTCTGAAGGTTGGGTGAAGGAGGGCAGGGCAGCCTCCATGGCACTCCAGCTCTGTGGATCTGGGTGCCACGATCATCCCTTAGTTCCTTTGTGCCCACCAATTGTTGCTGGAAATCACATGCTTCGCTTGTATCTTTTGTGCACATTTTGTTCTTCTTTCAGCCTTTGCTCAGCACCAGAGCATCCAGCTGAGGATGAGGGAGGGGACGTTCTCTGGGCCGGAGATGGTGTGCAGAGTCGGTGTAGGTGGGGTCAGGGGAACATGAGCAAGACTAAAAAGAAACCATCCCTTGTTAAGAAAGCAGCAGTGGGCTTGCTGGTGGCCAGCCAGCCATGTATGCACAAGATGACCCCTGGACCTCCCCTCCCTTCTCTCCCCGCATCTGTATTCTCATCCATCCTCTGAAATCATGGGAGAAGGAAGCCCAGCCAGAGTCAGAGGCCTCCTTCTGTTGGCCAACGTAATCTCAAGACGGGCCCAGAGGGAGAGGAACAGGAGTGAGAAATGGAAGACCACTTGGCAGCTTCACCAGGATGCTGTCACCATCAACAGCCACTCCCTCATCTTCGTTGCTTTGTGAACTTTGGCCTGCAGCCTTTTTGGTGGTCACGTTCTCCCTTGGTCCCTCATTTCTGCAAAGCATCAACATGGTTTTGTTTCCTAGCGCAGGGGTCTCCAACCTTGGCAACTTTAAGACTTGTGGACTTCAACTCCCAGAATTCCTCAGCCAGCAAAGCTGAGAGTTGAAGTTCACAAGTCTTAAAGTTGCCAAGGTTGGAGACCCCTGTCCTAGCATACTGCAAATGGCCCTTCTCCTTGGCTATTCTCGAAGCTCTGCGAATTGATTGCACACAGCCTTCTCTAAGGACAACCTCCAGAAATATTAGAGTGTACTTTTATTCCTTTAGAGCTCGGCCAGGATTGTTTCATCGACATCTGTGGGAATGTTCCTTTCTTGGAGTTTGTGGTATTGCTTAAGTGCAGTGAGTATCTTGCTTATTTGTTTTGAAGGCTCAGAGGTTGGTTTTTTACTGAGACAGAATAAAATAATTTGGGAAAAGTGATTCAGAGAGGTCTGTTTTGAGCTCTCACAGTAATAAGTATTTTGAGACTCTCTTTTTTTTGGGGGGGGGCGCTGATCTTGTCCATTCGGCATTTTATTGGAAAAAAAAATCAACCTAATTGAAGAGAGGGTTGAGCAGAAATTTGCCCTTGGATGAATCAGTTGTGAATCAAAGAACCTGCGGACACCCCCAAATCCACCCTCGTAAGTGTGTCAGAAGCTGAGGGGCAGGAATGACTAAGATCCATGGTGAACTGAGTTGAGCCAGACGGTCATTTGAACCTGACACAACACATTCAGCTACGTTCTCACATGAGTCATCCGAGTCATTGTTAGTTTATTGCCTCACTCATATTGTATAAAAGAGACTCTGCTGGTTTTTATAACGTAGTTGGGACAATAAAATCTGCGGGATGAGACTTCAAGGTATTGAAGCAGCTGATGGGGGATGTGGACAAAGGACAGCAAGCTTTCCCTGCTGCTTTCCAGATGTTTTGGAAGGCAGCAGCTTCCACCATCTCAAGATGGTTATGGGATTTACACTCCACCACATCTGGGGGCAGCAGATTAGAAGGTTAAGCCATATCATCAACATATGTGATGACACCTAATCATTGGTAATTTGTGTGGGCAAAGCGAAAACATCCTGGAATGTTAAGTTGCTTTAGGGCTCCGGGTGGTGGCAGATAAGGCCAGATCCTGTGTCAGGAGCCAATGAGTTTTTACTACAATCAACCCATGGAACAGAAATTGCCCTCAGAAGTTGTGGGAGCACCATCACTTGAGACGTTCAAGAAGAGATTGGACTTCTTTTTGACAGAAATGGTGTAGGGTCTCCCGCTTAGGTGGGGGCTTGGCCTAGATGACCTACAAGGTCCTTTCCAACTCTGATTATCTGTTATCTGTTAACGTAGAAGATGAATTGTTTGGAGGAGTTGAACAACCTTTGGGTTCAAAGAGGGCCAAGATGACAAACAAATCACAAACATTTCTACATTGAAGTGATCTCAAGCCTCCAAAGCAGGAGGTCATATCATGGACCTTGGAGCCTCTGAAGTATTCTCAGGTATTTATTAAAACATTTTGAAGCTATTCCTTATCTCAATGAGTTTCCAGGGTAGGCTATTTAAAGAAAGCAGAATCCATCAGCCTCAGGAATAAAAACCAAGTAGCCCAAGTAATAATCTGGAGTAAAGCACCAGGTGTGATTTTAAACTATAAAACAACTGAAGATTTATCAAGACGAGTATAGAAGACCAATCTAGACACCTCCTAATTTTTGACCTGATGGGAGAGTCTTTGTCATTCTGCACTTTTGAGTTTTTAGATGTCTTGGACCCTCTTTGGTTCTCTAGCAGAAGTTGCCCTCTGATGATACGACAACCTTGTTGGTCCTTGCTGGTCCCTCACGAGAACTTCACACTTAATTCCAGGGATTTTCTTAGCAGGAACATAGATTGAGAAATTTGCCGGGAGACAGATTTAGCAAAAGGCCACCCAAAAGGAGAGAGAGTGGGCTGCTAATGAATTTCTACACACTTTGCTCAAGAAAATGTCAACCCTGTAGTTCTTCCGCGCTGAGCCAAACACCCTGATGTTCTTAATCAAGTACTATTTTATGACACAAAACACATAAAAAGCTCTTCTCCATTCTCTTTGGATATCTTTCCTGAGAAGAACTGTGTTTACAGCTATCATTGCTATAAGCTGCTGCGAGTGTTTTAGATAAAAACATCCCCCCCCTTTTGTTTTTGTTTCTTTATTTTGGCCATGTTGGTGAGAAGTGATGTCATCTTGTAACATCCTGGCAGGACTGTATGGGGTCCCCTCATCTGTGAGATCAGAAATGGATTTCCATCTGGCTGCAACGTATTCTGAAGGCCAGGCTGTTGAGGTCTCTGGGGTATCTGCTTTTGGGAGGGGAGAGTTGAGAAGAATGTCCTATTTCTTTATGTCCCGGTCCAGCTCACCCCCCAAAATGGCTGACCATACATCTGAACAGTGGAGAACATTGGACTGCATAGCGATGTTCCAAAGAATGCAGAAGACACATTCAACCATCGTGTGCCTTGTGGGATGCCTTTACCAGCTGTGCTCCTAGAATTCCTCCTTCACATTTAGGGGGGCTGTGGACAACTCAAAGGCTGTCTGTGTGTGGCCCACAGGGTGGATGGAGAAGGGGATCTAGAAATGGAAGCTAGCAATGAAGGAGGTCTAGAAATGGAAAGGGAATAGTTGAGCGTCATTTTCTCCAAAGGAGGGGGAAAGCCCTTTACAATACAATAAAAATGATATGTCTGCCAATTAAATACAGTTGATCCCTTCTGAGTGATCCTGGAGGATCAGCTTCCAACTTCTCAGAATGCAACAAGGGGACTGAATGAAGACTATGTCCTTGAATCAGCAGTTGCTGGAGACACTGGCTGAATTTGATCCCGGCTTCCCTCAAAGGCAGAGAATTGTTGTGGGAAGGGCTGGGAAACAAATTTATTCATTCCCACAAAAGACTGAAAATTCAGAAGGAGGGGAGGGAAGGGGGGGTAGAAATAACAAACTCTCCACAACTAATCTCCGACCTTCCCTTTGATCAGCTTCCAAAGCAAACAGCCGGAATGCCAGCGCTGGTTGCCCTTCGCTGCAACCAGAGGCAACCCAGCCTCACACAAAGTGTGTGGGAACTTTCTGATGACAGGAGTGGCTTTGGCTCTTCGCAAAGTGAAAGAGAACAGATCTCGAATGGGTTGAGTCAGACGAAGGCCCAAGACGGAGGCAGGGCTCGTAACTGACTTTGCTGCGAAAGAGACAAAGAAAAGAAAGCCACTGGAGCTTTTTGTACATGTTTCAGGTCCCCTTGGATAGGAATTGGTCAGGGGAGTAAATTCATACAATTTGGTCTTTGCTCTGGCTTCCAGAAATACAAGCTTTTTTTTTTTGAATGGTTTTTTTATTGGGACTTTTTAAAAAAAGAAGTCAAAAAGTAATCCAAACTAATAAAGTAAGGAAGAAAAAAAGAAAAAGAAACCAAAGACAATAAATTCAAGAAAAGCAAATATTGGAAGACATATCTTTGTATTTTTTTCCTTTCATTCCTTTTTTTTCTTAAGCAACATGTTAAGTTGTTATGAATATAATGTTTTCAGTTTTAGTGAGGATAATTTGCCTGCTACAGAATGGAAACTTGGTATTTGGGACAATTTGGGACATGGTCTTCCCTCCTTCCTTCCTTCCTTCCTTCCTTCCTTCCTTCCTTCCTTCCTTCCTTCCTTCCTCCCTGTGCAACATCTTGATTTAGTACACCAAATTATTTGGTTTAGGTCTTAATTGTCAACATTAGTCATCTTCTGTGAGAGCTTTCAGCACTTCCAGCTCAGAGGAGAAAGAAAAATGTGGGAGGCCGTCATTTCTGCAGTGAAAATCTGAAAACATTTCACCAACTCTTTCTTCAAAGGGTAACCTGAACCTGCTGACATTTTCAGGTTGGCCAAGGACAGAGGCCCACTTCCCAGTGTGGGAACTCATGAAGTAACATCTTGATCATGGAGAAGAAATATCTTAATTGTGATCCAAAAGGCAACTGGACTTCCTTGGATTTTTCTTGGAAAATGTTTCACTTCAAGAAGAATCTTCCTGGATGAGAAATGAAACATTTGGAAGGGAAAAAACCCAAGAAAGCACAGTGGCCTTTTGGAAAGGCAACTTTGGGAGAAGCATGACCTGGATGATTGGGAATCTCCATAGACATCTTGATTGTGACTTTCTAGCTTTGTGTCGCAGACCGTTGGCCACTTCCTTCTTGCTGACTGCTTGTTGGTAGCTCGAGCATGTTTTAATTTAGCCCCAGTCCCAGGCTGGCCTCTCCTTCAGTCTCTTGCAATATCGTCACTAAGAAAAAACGGGCAATCAGCCGAACTCAGACAGAGCTTTGGATGAGGGTTGGCTCTCAAGAGGCCACGTGGTTGGATCTCCTGAAATCATAATCAGCTTTTAACATCCAAACCATACTCTAAAACAGGGTTTTTCAATCTTGGCAACCATGAGTTGAGTAGATGTCAATTCCCAGAATTCTCCTGAATTTAGAGAGTTGAAGTCCACACATCTCAGAGCTGTTACGGTTGAGAATCCCGGCTCTAAAACAAATATGTTGACGCGATCGTCTTCCTGTGATATGACAAGTTAAAGAAGTCTTATTTCCCTCTTATTTCCTCTCTCTCTCTCTTTACCCCCATCTAGAATCTGTCTCCTTTTAAGCAAACTTCAGATAGAGATCAAGCTGTATTTGGATAGCACACTCTTGTTAGAAGTAAATCATCCACCTGTCATATTCTGTTTTTTCCAAAACACAAAATGCGTGGGCTTTTCCGTACTGAAAACAGAGTAATGTTCATTGCATTTCCTGTTTTCTCTTTGAAGAAGCAAGGCTCAGGTTACGTGGGTATTTTTTGTAGTACAATCAATTAATGAATCCTCCTCTCTTCTTGATGAGTGGAAATGTTAATGTCTCTTCATCTTATTTGGTCATTAACCAGCAAGTTCAGCCATATGGAAGGGAACTTTTGAGAAGGCATTCCACCATCACTTGATGGATCACTTTTAGTGGTGCCTTATTTTTTGCTTTCTTCTCATGTGGCTTCTAGTTGTGGGGGGAAAAAGAAGTACCCTGAAAACCTTCTTAGATGGTAAGGAGCAAGGCCTGCAGAGATGAAGAATTTTAGTCATACTAATGGAAGAAATGAAAATAATGATGGTCTTTGCAGGAGAAGTCCAGGTTCTAAGCTTGGAAGGCCATGAGAACGCAGAATAACAGAATTGGAAGGGACTTTGGAGGTCTTCTAGACCAGTCCCTGCTCACGCAGGAGACCCTACATCAGGAATGTCCAACCTTGGCGACTTTAAGACTTTGGGATTTCAACTCTCAGAAATCCCCAATCAACCTCACTGGCTTTAATCTGGATATTGGTCTTGAACTGAACACGTTGTGGTTATAAGTCAACATCTCCCTGTATTCATTGGTCAGAGTTGTGTGGTCTTTCTTGGATGAGACTCTCCTCCAAGTCGGGTTAAAATCACTTTTCATGGTTCAAACCAGCCGAGATGCAGCCAGATGGGGCTTCCAGTTCAGCAGTGCTGGGGCGGCTGAGTGAACAACTCTGAACTTCCTTCTTGCCCCTGAACCAAATTCCAGATCAAAGTCTGCTCTTTTGAGGCAAGCTTGTTTAGGAGACAAGTGGAATGGTTGTACGACCTCTCCTCCTCTGGCTATATTTAATCCAAGCAAACAGCTGCTGACACATTTCCTGTCAGGCATGCAAAGTGAGATGTCTTACTGTGTTGCCCCTCACAGAGCCAAGTTGTTGCTTGCCCCTTGGAGCTGTCCAGGGTCTGGCCAGCCCTTCAAGCAAACTTCACTCTCTCCTTATCAGCGTCTGGCTTCCCAGCAGCCTGACGGTCATCAGTTGCCAGTTTTGTGGAGGAAGCTTTCTGGAATTCATGGACATTCTCTTGGTGAAGTTTTAGCCTTGATTGTGCCATAGGACAAGTGGGATCTAACTTGGAACTATCTGGGTTCAGAAGACTATCTTGGGGTCTAAGACTCAAGAAGCTTCAGTTGCAAAACATCAAATATTAGGTGAGGGTTGTGGAAGTTTTTAGAGAAGAGCACTCTGTGAAAAAGAGAGAAATTGGGTGGCCAATTTGGGGTGACGGTGGAGCTACATGCTGGACCTGACTGGAAATTCGAATGGTGGGCATCTTGAGGGCCCCAGTTGGAGGAAACTGAGCTGAACTAAAAATAGCAGGAAGGAGAAGAAGAGCATGTTTCAGGGTTGAGTTTCTGAAAGAGAGATCCCTGCCCCACAGATCTTCAGAGATGATTTTGAAAACTGGGTAGATTCATGTGGAACATAGTGATAGTTTTAGGTTACTGCTTTTGTTGGGTTTTTAATTGTTAGCTGACTGGAGCAGGGATCTTTAAACTTGACAGCTTTAAGACTTGTGGACCAACTCCCAGAATCCCTCCTCCAGTCATTGCTATAGAGACTGCTATTATTAGAGACATTGAAATTGTTTACATCATGAAGGTAAAGGGAACAT
>JANHFN010001810.1:85923-103648 GCA_032468175.1 Toxicocalamus goodenoughensis | reverse complement strand
ATTCTGGGAATTGAAGTCCATAAGTCTTAAAGCTGTCAAGTTTGAAGACCTTTGGTCTAGAGTCATGCAACTGAAATAAACGACCCTGTAAATTTATTAGATAAATAAATATGGTGGTCTTGAATTATGGTTGTGTAATTTAAAAATCACACACAACAGTGGTTTCAGTTAGAGATGGGCAGGCAACGGGTGAAGTCATTGAAGGCTGGAAAGCGGCTTTGTCTGGCCCTCGTGAGGGATGGTCCCCTTCTGTTCCAACTGCGGTTCTGGATTCTCTTCAAGGGTTAGGGTCCAAGGCTTAGAACTACACTAATCTCTTGTTTGTGCATGGAAAATGAAATCAAATTTTCTCCAAAAGACACCCCAGGGCATCCTTTGTTTTCAGAAAACAGAGGGGAATAACAGCAAGCCCAATAGATGTCAAGAGAGCAGCAAATCTGAAGGTGAGAAACTGACAAGCTGACATCATGTGCCATGTTTTTGGAGTTGTGTGTATCAATCTTTGGCGCCCCTTCTCCATTGGGAAGAGGATGTTGAGAGCCATGGGTCTATGTGGACAAGTGTACAGCCAATCACTTGATCTACCATGTTTATGGAGCAAACCTTTCTGTAACATTGGTGACTAATGGGATCAGGATTTTTGGCACCTTCTCCCGTGTAACGTTAGACCCCTTTTGGAGCTCTTTTTCATTAATCCATCCAGCAAGGCAGCCAGGATTGTAAACTAAACAGAATGTTAGGAACCTGGGATGGATCCCAAGCTGCGGTGTGGCTCCCTTGCTTGGAAGATGTGGCAGTACGCATAGGAGGAAGAAGAAAAGTAGAACTTCTTCCTTGGAGTAAGATGAGCAAAGCACTCCATTGTTTTTTATTTCTTTTTGCCTTTGCAGAAGCTCACTTGGACTCCAGAGATGACCCTTTCTCCCTGCCCATCACTGCCAGAGGTACAGTAGAGCAGTGGCAGGCAGGTCCTTTGGTTGCCATCTTCTCTGCCAAGGAAAGACGCCCTGTTTAAATAGCAATGGTAGATTTCCTTCTGACTATATTCATTGACATTCACATTTGTTTACCTATTTGCAATTCTCTTTCTTCTCCTCTGCATTTCTTGTCCTTTTTTGTTTAGCGTTGTTCAAATATAAGATACAGGACTCAAGCAAATAATTTGGAAAAACAAGCTTGATCTTCGCTAGATGTTTTTGGATGATAACTTCCTCACTGGCAGGAAGGAACCATCCAGTGTTGTCATTCAATGTTTCAGGAGAGCATCAGGGGAGGGAAGGTGGCTTCCAATCCTTTTTCCTTGAGACCCAAGAACTTTCAAGAAACAGTGGTAAGAAAAGGGAGATGAAATCTCCCTTTTTGGGTATTTGTGGTTCTACCAGAAATCCTGAAGATTTCATTTAAATTTCAGTCTATATTTACCCGTGAAATGGAAGGTTGTTCTGTTTGTTTTCTTATATACTCCATGTTGTGCAATCATATTAGTAGTGTCGCTTCTGGCTCTGAAAACGTCCTGGCCTGGAAACAGGGAACTTGCATATGTGTTGGAACAAGAGCTTCCTTATCACTCAAGCTTACTAAAGCTGGTCTCAGGAAAGCTTTCCATGGTATTTACGACGTCTGCTTTGATTTTTCTGGACTTGGTTCTGGTGCTCAGAAGGTTCCCAACTTTCTTTTTCTTCTTTGTTCCACTTGCTCTCCTACCCCTGTCTTGCTGTGTGTTTCTAAACTATAAACATGATTGATCACCTTCTCCAGCAAACTGCTGCATTATTTATGGATCTTTGGGGATCTCCCTGTTGCCAGCAAACGGGTATGTTTGGCCAATGAAGTCAGAGGCCAAGGTTTAAAAGGGAAGCCTTGACACATCTTAGACCCAGGATGGAGCCAAATGGTGAATATAATGCCAGGAATCTCCCAGAGAGCTTATCTCTTGCACTCAAGCATGAGGGGTGTTGGGTTGTGGGGGAATCTTTGAATTCTGTCAGATTGGAAGCTTTTACGTGGGAAACTGCAGATGGAAGAGCTCAGGAAAAGTGGGCGCATCTTCTCCAACTGGAAGATGAGGAAAGACCAGCTCAGGCTCCTGAGACCGATTGCTCAAAAGCCACCTGGACAACCCAAGGCTAGTAGAGATTCTCTAGAGCTTCATGACATATTCCAGCTTCATCATTGGACGGATCAGGTCCTCAGGTTCATCAGTGGTGGCCTTTTGCTGCTGTTTCCATCCATGCTGCGAAAGATTCTTGAATACTCTTTTTCTTAAGAAAGTCCATAACGCTGTAAGCCATAGAAAATGTAACTAAGTCTGGACATCCTTTGAAATGAGAGAGATGCCCATTGCATCTGAAGGAGCATGAACATGGCACATTGACGTGCCCTATCACTCCTTTAACTTACCTTGATTGTGGGGATCTGCATCACTTGTGCAAGGAACTCATAGGAGGTCATTATGCTGACTACATAAAGCGCCATAAATAGAAATTTAACAGACATTCTGGAAGAACAAACCTCCCTTTCCTCTGAAGAGTCTGTTAAATACAAATAAACCTTCCAGGTATAACCAACTCGAAAAAACTTTGAGTAATGGCTTAGATTACATTTTTGAAAACGTTAATCTGGATTAAAAAATTGTCTCCTGTAGATCAAGCAACTCATAGGTTCCTTTCCCACACCAGGGATACCCCCAAAATTGGTTTGTTTGTTTGCTTTTAGTACATAAATACCACAAAATGCAATGTGTACCCTTCAAACCCTTGGGGAGGTGGTAGCATTTGGAAGACCCTGATTGCAGAAAGATAAGCAGAGTTGGATGCGTCTGGTACGTGGACTGGAGACCTTTAGGGAACCTAGGAATATAGGAAAGAAAGACTGCAAAACACATCCTAGAAAAAGAGACAGCAGCTGACGATCACTTTTCTATTGTTGCTCAGAGGACTATATGGATGTAGCCATAAAATCACCAGAAGCTGAATTTGACTTGAAGACTTTATTTCTAGTTTAAAAGTAAACAAATAGCACTCAAATCCTTCCTCCTATCAAACCAAGGAAGGCAGAGAAGATCCATTATCTGCTCCACAATATAGCACCAACTTGAATCTTGAATTTTGTCTGATGTGACCTTCACCAATTCCATAAATATTAGGTTCAGCTCCAGAGGTCAAAGCGTCACCTACCTCTGGCCTAAGAGATACATAGAAAGATCCGCCTTCTCAAAGGGCCTCATTGATGAGGATCTGGAGGTGGGAATCCAACCTCCCTGAAAGGAGAGTGCCAAGCTGGGAAAGTCTGCAGAAGATAACTCACTTTTGGTTGGTTTTTTTCATCCCAAGACCTCCCTAAGAGGCTTCCCCATTTCTTCTGCTGAGGTTCGGAATTGCCAGCTGATTTTCAGCCAGCCTCCCATTTTAACCTTAAAACAGGCTCACATTGTTGGGTGAATGAATCACCTTCTATCAACAGAGAGGCCAGCCAAAGATACCTTCAAGGGGAAGTGGCTGGCAAAGACAATTCTTTCTTAAGCTTGGGCTTCTCCCCCAACCTTGGCACCCAGGGCCCAGCTCACTCTTTCCTTGGCAGTGTGGGCCGACATCAGAGAAGTGTTGGAAGTGGAATTGCACAGGATGTTTGGGTGAGAGCAGAAAGAGAGGGAGAAATGAGAGGGGTCCCAAGCACTCTTAAAATACACTCTGATCTCATCATTCCTTGAGTGAAAAGCATGACGGACTTTTCAAAAGGATAGAGAAAAATAAATGGGGCTGTGAGGTTTGGTGTTCTTCAGGAGCGCAGCAGGAGAGAAATGTTTCCAGGAGCACTGGATTCCACACGAATGTTCATGGCCAGCGTAGAAGAAACCCAGCATAGTACGTAAAATTATCCATTGCAATGTCCTACCCATCAATGACTACTTCAACTTCAACCTCAACAATACACAAGCACACAATAGATACAGACTCAAGGTAAACTGTACCAAACTTGATTGCAGGAAATACGACTTCAGCAACAGAGTGGTCAGTGTCTGGAATACTGTACCTGACCCTGTGGTTTCTTCCCCTAACCCCAAAAACTTTAACCTTAGATTGTCTACTATTGATCTCACCCCTTTCATAAGAGGTCTGTAGGGGGCATGCATAAGTGCACCAATGTGCCTACTGTCCCTGTCCTATTGTTCCCTTTTATGTTCTCCAAAGGACTCACCAAGAAACCTAGACAAAAGAGAGTTAGCTTTTTTCTTCTTCTAACCTGCAGAGCATTTCAAAAGATGTGCATTGTTAAGCCATGACCTCAGCCAGGCTGCAGGTGGACCTCTTCATCTGGCGCCCTGCCTCCAACATTGATGGAGAAAATTTAAGGAGAACATATCAGCCTTCCATAATGTACCCCTTTGGAGCATGCTCATCTATGGGGACAACTATTTCTGGGACCAAACAAGCTTCATCATGATCTAATATCCATTCCTTGGCTCTTCCTCAGTGATGAACTCATCTTACTTTTCCCTCATGCATTCACCTTTCAGGTTCTGAGGGCACTTTCCATCTGTCTTATCTCCAGAAGTTTGGAGATGTCCAAGAAGCAGAATTCCTGGAACTCAAAGCGTATAGCCAAATAAAATAAATAAATAAAGTGGGTGGGGAAAGGAACAGAGAAAGAAAACAAGAGGAAGCTTTTGAAAGTTGAACTTGGGGTGTTTCAGAATTGATCCTTTTCACTGAGAGGAGTTCCAAGGTCCAAGCATTACGGAAGGAAAGAAAGAACTGGATAGGGGATTCGGAACTGGAGGACAAGGGGCAAAATCAGGATGGTGGGCTGGTCACATCCCAGCACTGAAGCACAAAAGGACAAACATTCAACACTGAATCTGATCAGAGCTCTAATTTTGTGCCTACAGCAGAAAGCAGCTGGACAGACAATTTGGTAAAAGTTTTAGCATGTCTCAGAGTTTTAGCATGTCTCAGGATGTCCTGTTCCCTGAGTGGGGGAGGAATTCCTTTACTTCATGTTTGAGTGTGAATTTATCTGACTGTGCATTTCCAAACACAATTCTCCTTTGCATTATAAAATACTAATAATGCTAGGAAATCGGCACCCGAAAGCATTGCATACAGAAAAGGACACACAGAGCTCCATTTGCTGGTGGAACTTCGTACATTTTAAAAAGCTGCAAACAAAAGTATTTTTCCTCTCAAAAAAGTTTGGAAAACTAAGCGCAAATACACCTTTTAGTGCAAGCTTAAAAAATTATTAATTAATGTGGCATGAGATAAAGAACTATTAATAGAAAACTTGGAGATGAAATTAAGATATTAGCAAAAAATGAAATATGAAGGGGAATCAAATACTGTCAGATGTCTATATCCTTTTCCTGGATCTCTTGTTGTTTATTAGCCCGGAACAAATCCTGAGTATTATTTGCTCTTTTTTGGCCTTCTGGGCAATTTCTCACAAGTACAAGGCCAATTATTTATGATTTTCTTAGCTTTGAATTGGAAAGTATTAGTTCCACTATCCGGTAGTCATTTAAGATGTTCAAATATCATGTAAACAGTAGATAATACGTGTTCACCCATAATGAAATTCCTTTTCTTGGCTAGGGCTCTGCTCTTGGGTATTATTAATATGAGGACATTCTGCAGTTATTTTTTAATCTTTTCCACTGAAAACTGTAGACACAACAACTATCAAGTCTCAAGCCTTTTTTTTTCTTGAAGCCAGAGTAAAGGAAAATAAGTTTGTTTAGAGATGTACAAATAAAAAGATTCTACGGCAAGAAAATCACTGCACCTTTGTTCACATTAAAGGACAAAATGAATACTTAATGATTCACACAAGCTTTGTGCTTTGATTGTAAGTTAAAAGTATTTTGGAGCCACTTAATTTACAGGTAAGAGTTTAGGATGCAATAAATGTGACATATAATATGTGGGATGGTCAGATTATTAAACATTTGCTTTGAGCTATGATCCCCCTTAAGACTTAGTCACAGAACAGAGATGTCCGCCAATGGGGTTAAAGAATCCAAGATGGCTTCTGCAATGATGGGATCAAAGCTCTTCCTCTTCTTTATGTTCATCATCATCTTCACTTTTTTTCATCATACTGTGAGGACAGCTCAGTCTCGGAATAACCCCAAAAAGTCACTCTCTGATCTCCATCTTGGCGGTGACATGCAGGACCAGCTACTTCTTTATCTCTTTTCTTCATTGCTCCATGTGTTGAGAAGACAACCATGACTTCTTCTCAAACAGAGTTGTTGTTTTACCCAAAGAAGACCTGTAGACAGGGAGGAAAGTGTTGGGTTCATGTTGCTGTCTCTTGAGCATTATGAAAACCATCATGCTGCCCAGCATAGCACCATAGGAAGAATGTTGCAAAGTTGTGGGAGGGCGGTGGAACTTTCCCAGGCTGAATCTGGCATCCAAACAGCCGATCCAGTTGGGACGTTCCTCAGAATGGCCTTGGATGTTGCGTGGAACAGAAGTTCTAATCTCTTGTCTGGGTGACTCATAGTTGTTTATGGCTGGTTCTTTGGAGGACTCTAATGAGCTGCAGAATATCCCTTTGGTGTCTGGTCTAGTAATTATTATCTCATCAAAATGAAAGGAAATCAGGATTCCTAATCTTGGTTTGTTTATTCATGGAGCTGGCTTTGACTGGTTTTTTTAAAAAAACTATTTCACATATCACTACGGTTGTCTTGTGTCAAGAAATTTGGCACTGTCTAGCTTGCTGTTTGCATCCTGCAGTCCTGGCCATTTTGCTTTCTCTGATTGAAGCTGCCTTTTAGATGATTCATTAATTTTGGCTGGTCAGAGGTACCTGCTAATGACCCAGATATTTTGCAAATGGTCTCCATGCAGATTCTCCTTCGCTAAATATGCGGTGAAGGAATGTATTCTGCCCTCGGATTTTTGTAATTCCCTAAAAATGGAGCTCTGTCTCAGAAAGGGAAACCATGGTTTGCAGGCTAAAGATCTCATGTTGATTCCATCTGCATTGTAGAAAATGTTCTGGAGGCTTTTTCGTGCTCGCCATGAACAATCTGGTCAGATGGAGCAATATAGAACAATTAAGACAAGTACATCAGATTCTTTTTTAAAGGAAAGAGTTTCCTTGCAAGGGTCTGAGAAAGAGATACTGCCAATCAGACTGCAAACTGTCCTACGAGTGGCCCATCTATTTGACTTTATTCACATTTGTTAAATGTGCACCTCACTTGTCCAGCTGAACTTTATGGAAGACAGTTGGGGAAGTGGGTAGTCCGAGATGGACTCAAACTTCAGTAGATATTGATGTTGGTGCTTAATGGAATGAAACAAATAGGCTTAATTCCAACATGATGGAATATGCTTAACCATAACATGTTCACTGCAGTTGCACAGAATTTATGCAAATTACCTGACACTGATATGGAGATGAATTGTGAAGTCATTAATTAATTGAACCAGTTATGTATGGTTAATTTAACGTAATGTTTTTATGGTTTTCTTGTTTTAATCTTAAATTTGCATTTCACCTTTTAGAATTGAAAGGCAAGAAAAAATATTCAAATTAAATGAATAAGCTACTTGGAGTGTGTTTGTTCTGGATTGATAGGCAATTAAGTGTTTTGGTTTATTTAATTTTTGAAAGATCGCCTTCAACAAAGCAGCTCTGTGTGTTGATGGTCATTTAGGCTCCGTGTCGGTATCTAAATCTGTCACTTGGCTTTCCAGAGGAGCTGGTTCTAATAAAAGGCAACCAAAATTGCTGAGTTCTTTCAGTGATGTGTTGATTAAACCCTTCATTCTCATTTAAAACAAAAACAAAAAGGAAAGAAATTCTTCCTTGGTTTAAATTTTTATTTTGTTTGAAGCCGTAATTTAAAGCAGAAACTCCTGAAACCTTCTTTGATTATCCTGTGTGGTGTGTAAAGTAAACACATTAACATTCCTGTTAGTTTTGTGACAATTAAAATCTCAGCATTTTCCACTTTTGAATTTGCTGATAAGTTTATTTTGGAAAGGATTTTGGCTGCAGTGCCCTGAGTCTGCCCTGGTTGGAGATTTCTG
The DNA here is from genome assembly GCA_032468175.1 of Toxicocalamus goodenoughensis. Lineage (NCBI taxonomy): Eukaryota > Metazoa > Chordata > Lepidosauria > Squamata > Elapidae > Toxicocalamus > Toxicocalamus goodenoughensis. The sequence goes on along the minus strand of JANHFN010001810.1, from coordinate 95,600 downwards.
CCAGAGCCAATCTTTGTGATGCTGAATATTACTTAGCAACTGGAACTCCAGATAAGAAAGTATAATTGACTTTGAATGTATTGTTATGGAGCTGACCTGCCTAAATTAATCGGAGATGCCTGCTTAATAGATTAACTGGCACAATCCTTGAGTTTTAACACCACTTTGAGCCAAAACATCATGAGCAGAAACTGGTCCAGTTCCTACATTTCCTATTGTTTCAAATGAAGTTCTCTGTGATCTTAATCTCTGGCATGTCTGCATACCAGCCCTGAGGGCCCAGGCAAGTTACAATTTTGTAGCCTGCTTGTTCTAATGAACCAATTACAGTAACTCAGGCAGAGCTGTTATCTAATCCTGGACAAAGCAAAGAAAACAAAGAAAATTGTGAGATGTGGATCTAAGCTCCAGCAGATACAAACAGAATTCCTGACACCTTCAAAGGTGCTTTTCCAAAAGGAACTTCTGGTTTCTCATCCAAGAAGCTTCTTCAGCTCTGAAGAAGCCTTTTGGATGAGAAGTGAAACGTCTTCAAAGAAAAACCAGAATGTCCCATTGCCTCTTGGAACAGCACTTTTGGGACAACTGCAACCTGGAGACGGAGAATCATACTTGACAATTTCATTATCTCTGCATTTCGATTCACGACTGTAGCCTGTTTGCTCCCTTTGAGCCAGCAAAATCTTTCAGATTTTACTTGCAGATTTTACTCTGTGAGATCCTTTCATCACCCTTCATTTTGTGTTTTCACATTCCTGGCAGACTGCTGGTCTATTTTTCTACCAGTGCATTACATTGTATTGGAAATAGTTGCATCTTTTGTGGGTTTTGTAATCATTCTTGATGAACAAAGGGCTAGTTGTCTATCCACGGGGATTGTGGCTCACAGAATCATAAACCTCTAAGGCTGGAAGGGACCTCAGAGATCTTCTAGTCCAACCCCCTGCCCGAGACAGGAATCCTTATTCCATCCTGAACAAATGGCTCTCCAATCTTTTCTTAAAATCCTCCCGTGATGGAGCACCCACCACCTCTGGAGATAAATTGTTCCACTGATTGTCTGCCCTGCCTTCAGTTCCAGGTTGGTTCTCTCTTTGCTTACATTTGAAAAATGTAATAATTTCCACCAAGCAGCCTAGTCTGGTGTGATTTGGTGACTTTTCTGTGTTAACTAAAGCAAACATCACACATTCTGAGCAATCTTTTTGACTTGGTTTGGGCTTTTTCGCATTTCCCCATCGTTTTTTAGGGAGAGAGTTCTGTTTTCTAGATATAAAGACATTTTAAAATTCTTCAGCTACTTTTGGGATTTTGGGGCAAAAGGATTATGGAATTGGTTTGTTTTTGATGCTTGATGCTATGAAAGTTTTCTGTTTTTTTTTCCTGTAGACTGCCCCAAAATACTTATTTCCCCATGCTCATCAGTTCTGAGTCACTGCTGTTCTTAATGCTAATCCCATGTTAATTCTTTGTTGTTGCCGGTTACTCGGAACAATTTTAACTTCTCCTACATGCTTTTGTCAATATCTGTATTATTCTTTCTTTTTCTCATCTCTACATCTTCATCTTACCCCAACCTGGTGCTTTCAGATGTCTGATTTGCAAGCCTCGTTGCCCCCAACCAGCGCAGTCAACAGGAGCTTATGATAGAAATACCATTCTGTGCTTTTAAAAAACTTTCTCCGTTTGACAGGATAAACTCAAATATTCCACTAACATTTTAAAAGGAACATATCTTGGTTATGAATCTGGATAGCTGTCATTTTTGGACAACACCATGATTAATATTATTAATATTTGAACATTCCACATTGGCTTTTTGCACAGGTTTTGATTTATAATGATGTCTTTATAAAGACACTTCAAATAGAAGCTTTTTCCAGTTGCTTTAAACATCTCCCTCGCTTCTTTCATTTATTACACTCGCCATGTTTTCTTTTCCTAATTCTCCCCTTTTCTCTCTTTTTGCTGATTTAACACACACACACACACACGGACACACGGCTCCTTGGTCTGCTTTTCTTTAGCCTCCATGGTCTCCTTATGAGCAACTGGATCATTTCATTCCTCCCTGAAGTTACCAAAGGAGATCATTTATTTTGCTCCCCATTCAGTGGGCAGGATTAAACCTGCCACCTTCTCTACCTTCTTCAGGAAGTCCATCTGATGTCCCTTCCCTTTCCCTACAGGTACCACTAGAATCTCTCTTCGTTCACTGTTAAGTTGGTTTACTCTAAATGTGAGCCTCATTGTAGAAACCCAAAGCCAGGATCCAGCTGGAGTGGCTCCAGATGTTAAGCAGTTTTGGTCTTCAAAGCCAGGTGCTAGACTTTGGGGGAACCTGAGCTTCTGCCCCGTGGAGAATGCCCAGACTTCTTTGGTTCAAGATCAAAGTGTAAGATGCTGTCAGAGAAAGCAAATCAATTTTGCAAAGGGCAATTACTATTGTATGATTAGGATGTTTATCAGGAACAAGCAACCAGATCCACTCATGAAGGGCCAGCAACTTTAATGTGTTCTACCTCTATTACAAAAATCTCCCCAAATTACCTGCCTTTCCTTGGAAACAAACAGATAGTTACCCTGTGCATGGCTAATACATTGAATAAGTAAAAATAAATGAGGTTCATGGAACTTACCAGGAGTTAGGCTTATGCCTCTTGCAGCTGTGCAAGGACTCTAGGCTATATCCCCGCTTGACCCCTCCTCCCTAACTGCTTGATAGTTCCCCAACAACGCCATCCAAACAAACACGTGTATTTTGAGAAACAAGGCTCATTAGTCATTAACCTGGTCCAACATCAGATTTTGACTTTGGGGAGAGGCTGTCACTGAAGGGCGGGGTCTTTGCATGGAATGGCAGAGATCCAGTCGCCATAAATGCCTCTGTGGGAAACCAGAATGCATTCTTTTGCTCGGTTGGCCTGCTCGGTCTTTCCAGATGTGGATCATTTACCTTCTTTGTACTCCAGCCCTTCTGGATTCTTCCTTTGATTCTCTAGGGAGCCTTTGCAGTCTGCCTCATACCTGATGTGGAGAAAAGGGGGGAACGGGGTCACTTTTGGTTCTCACATGCTTTATTTTCAAACGAAAAGCAGCTGCTTGGAAATGAAAATGGGGAAAAAAATATGCTCAGGACATGTTCTTTAGAAGCAATAACATTGGTGATGGTGTGAAATGAAGAAGAAAACTTCAGCTGAATGGATTTGCTCTATTTTTATTGCTTGCTGCTGCTTCCTTGTGAGCCAACTGGTAGATGTTTCCACAAGGCGCTGCTTTGATTTATTCCAGCACATCAGCGCTGCCACCTTCCAAGATATTTAGAAGCTAAATATTTCCAAAAGCTAACTGTTGGGTTCTTCTTATTGGTAACTCTTGGAAGAGAATGAAAATGGATGACTCAGAGCTCAGATCTTGAGGGCCATCTGAGAGTTTTTTCATCCCCTCCCCTGAGCTTCCACTTTCCATCCAAATTGTGGCCCAGCTGGAAAGCTTGGGATGGAACCCAGAGTGGACCAGCTCCTCAAAATCTAGTTTGCCTTGCAAGATCCTTCCACCTTGGTCCATTGACGTCTATCTTCTAAGATGGACAGGCAACGTGTGTGTTTGTGTGTGCGTGTGTGTGCTGTGAATGCTGCCAGTTTGGCCTGAGAGTCCCTGTTCCTCCCACTGCCGCTTATCCCTGCTGCCCTGGCGTTGAGGGCCTCCATCTGGAGTGAGATTTGGCAGGGGACGGTTTGCAGATGATACATGAGGCAGAACAGAGCAGGAGGCTCCTCCCAGCTGCAGTCATGTTGTCTTCTGAGAAAAATAAATCTGCAAAGTGTCAGCAGATAGGATCAATACCCGAAAGGGACATGCAAGGACAAGCGGTTGGACATGGCTTGGAAGCCACTCTTCCACCTTTGGAAGAGATCCCTGGAGAAGGCCAGATCCAGCAGATTTTATGATCTCCTGTAGGTTGCACCTCTCCAGCTGATCTTTCCATAGCTATCGTGTTTCTCACAAAATAAGGCGGGGCCTTATTCTTTTTTTTTGACCTCTGAAAAAAACGGCTAGGCCTTCTTTTCGGGGGAGAATTAATTCCCCCCCCTTGCATCCTTGGGCAGGCGGACGGCGATGGCTTGGATGTTGACCTTGGCGTTGGTGGGGCGCTTCATTTTGGGAGACCTTCCGCCATTTGTTTCCCTTCTCCCCGGGCTGCCGTGGCGTTTAGAGCAACGCTGCAGTGTTTGGCACAACCACACGCGGCCAGCCAGGGCTCCTCCCTGCAATCGGAGCCCGGCGGAGACACTCGGCTTCAGGCGTTCCTGTCGCCACCTTCCCTTCGCCTTCGAAGGCAAAGCCAATTCTTTTAAAAATGATGCCCTACTACTGGTACGACAAAGCCTCCCCTGCCCGAGAGGGCAGCCCAACCCCACGTGGGGAGGTAAATCTCCTGTGGCTACAAAAAAAATTATGCCCCTGAGAATTACTCTGGTCTTAGACTTACATTCTTACTGTTGCAGTAAATTACTTAGGCTGCTCTTTTCACTTCCCACTTGAGATTTCGGGGGGCCTGGAATTATTGCTTTGCACTTTCTTTTTGTCCATCTCTTTGTTTACCTGGAGTTGATCAAATAAAGATGACTTGATGTGACTCTTCTTCCCAGGAAAAGGGCATATATTTCTCCTGTTCCATTTCCACTGCTTTTAAACAGCCTTCTTTGGAGGGAAAAAAAAGGAAAAATGATACCCTCTCTTTATGACATGGACATGAATTAGGTAACTGTCCAGTTCACAAATAACTATTTTTGAAACTGCTTTTAATTCTCAAAGTATCCATTTAACCTCTGGGGGCAAATGACAAATTCATTTTCTTGATTGTGTTCTTTCTTTTTTTTATTGTCAGATGTTTAATCAAATCTGCAGACCAGAAAATCTCCTCTTTTGGACTAAACTGCTGACTCCTTTTAAAGGTAAGTGCAAAACAGCATTGTTTGGTGTACCCCTTTTCAAACTGGCAAGTATATTTGTTTCATATAGGTAACAAAAGCAAGGAATATATATGAATGAGACCATGGATAGAGTGACCAGCTCTCAGGAATGAATAATATCTGTAAAATAATTGAATCTATTACGTTAAATGATATGGTGTAAAACAGAGGTCTCCAAACCTTTAAGCATTGATGGAGGAGGAATTATGGGAATTAAAGTCTGCAAGTCTTAAACTTGCCAAATTTGGAGACCTCTGGTGTATAAAGTGTAGTAATGAAGTTGCAGGGCGAGCAGTTGGGGGACTCAAGTTCCAGATCTTCATTAGAGAAGCTGGTAGGGTAAATTTGGGCCAATTATTCTGTCTCAGCCCTAGAAAACTTCTGTCTCCTGGAATGGTTTTGGTAGATTATGGTCCATGGTTTTGAGTGAAAAGACATTCATCCCATGGAGGATTGATGTGGGTTGGTTGTGTATACTGAATTTAAGTTAAATGTATATACTGAATGTACTATTTAAGTCATGTCTGTTCCTGGATGCTTGAGTAATAACAGAGAATAAAAGGTCAAGCTATAACACTCCAAACTATTTTTGGTTGCTCAGGAGAGATTCTAATTTTGGAATTCCGGTTGTCCTTGATCCTAAATCTTGAGGTGATTTGTGCTTGTTTAGTGATAAGAACAGTCAACAATTCGTGGTGATTGATATTCATATTGTTTGATTATATTCATCAGACTTGAGAATCTCGTGCAAGGAAGAGAAGTCTATAAATTGCCTAAGAGAAAATATGGAGCAAAACTTGGGAGTGGCCTACAGTATATCAGTCAGATATTCTTCCTGCTTTCTATGCTAGTTATTAACTTTGTGGTGCACAAAGTTGAGAGAGAGAGGGGTGGGGGTGCAATAATCATATAAGAATTTTGGCTCACCTGGCTGGCCTTCCCTGCTGTGGCCAGAAGTAGAGCAGCCTTGACAGATGTCATATCCAGTTGCCAGGAGTTCTCCTGGAAGGCCTGTGCTCATCTGTTGAGCCAAATAATCAAGGAAACATGTGTTTTCTCCCAGCCCAAACTGCCTCCGATGTTCTTGATTTCATTATTCCGGAGGAGATGGCTGATTGTGGTAGATTTGGTCTAGTTCCTTGAAAAGATTTGAGGGGACGGCACCAGCAAGTGGGAAAGCCAACTAGGAAACTCCATGAAATCCAAGAGGGATCCCTAACCACCTTCGGGTGTCCCTTGAATATGGGAAAATGGAAGCTAATGGGGAACACACAGGGCCATGTAAATAATGAAATTATTAGCAAATATGCCAAAGTGAAGACATTTGGCTGCACCATTTGAAAAACAAAAATAGAAGCAATCACAATGACATCTACAAAACATTTTTTTGCTATGGAGGTCTTGGCTTTCTCTTGTCTACTTGGTTCTTTGATGGAAATTATGACAAGATTATAGCTTGATTGTTGCTTTTTGCATGTTCATCATATTCAATAAGAGAAGAGGAATGGAAGGTGAGAAGAAAAGTAGATGTTAAGACAAGAAGGAAGTGTTGCAAGTAAGAAATGTGCACTTGTTTTTTACAAAGCAGGAATTTGCCAAGGGATTATTACAAGCAGGAAGTGCAGAGGCAGCTGGAATGCCTGAGAAAAGCAGGACCCTTAGACACCTTGGCTTACAAAAACCTCTACCTTTTAATAAGTTGTGCTAATCTGAAAGAATGCTACTAGATTCCTTCTGATTTGGAATCTCCATAAGTATATAAATTCCTACAACTGGTCAAAACAAAGTTATTTTAGATAGGGGACAGCCATTTAAACATGACATCCAGGATGGAGGGTTGCAAACAATATTCTGTGCACAAGAACATAAAGGCAGTTGGGTAGAAAAAGTACCGCCTCTTCAGTCAAAATAATCTCCCCTAGGAAGTTGCATTAAAATACATGGTTTTAGCAAATTGGGAAGGTGCTTCTGAAGGTCACCGTGTCACCTGGATTTGAAGTCTTTTCTCCAACCGATGAGTCATGGGAAAGAAGTGGGAATTGGATAGAATGGTAAAAATAATTTTAGCATTACAGCGCTGGTCCCTTGCGTAAGCTATATAGCAATTTTCTTCTGGGCTGCAAAACTGAAAGGATCATATATGCTTGCTCTGCATTGTCCTAGGTAATTGAGGTCTTCTTTTTGATGGATAAATTGTTTTCACATTGCATTAGTTTTAGGTTGTGGAAAGTATGACAGAAACAGTAAATATACCAATAAAAAAAGAGAGGGAGAAAGGGCAGAGAAAGGGAAAAAGAAGAGACATGGCAGGCTAGTGGGATATGGAAGATTACTTGATTTATTGGAGAAAATGCCTCTGGCTCTGGCTGTGGCCCTGTGATCAAAACTCCACCTGTTTTTTGTTTCACGTGTGAGTCCATGTTTGTGTGTCCAGCATTTGAAAGCAGTTATGCATTTGATAAATCCAATTTCTGAAAAGAATGTCTAAATAAAAAAAGAGGGCGTATCTGAAATGAAATGGAGCGGAACAGCAATCAAATAGGAACCTTAAGAGCCTTGATAAAAATTAGAATATAAAGTCTGTGCTTCAAGATTCTTTGCTTTCTGGTGAAATACGTTAATTTGGAGGAGAGATCCCCAAAATAGCATCCTCAATGTGTGCCTCTGTGTGTGTGTGTACTATTGCTCCCAGAATTCAAAGCTACAGGGCCGAATTTATGAATTGTAGGTCCCACTGGATTGGGGAAAGCCACCTCTATATGTCTGTCTGCCCCTCAAAGATAGAAGTAGAAACTTTATGGCATCCAGATGTTGCTACAGTACTGAAGCTGTTGCCACAGCTTACAACATTCTTTCCTACTGGTCATGCCAGCTGTCCAGGCCGTAACATCTGGAAGTCTTTCTAAGAAAAATGACCTGTGTCATCTGAAAGGTTTAGAAAGGATGGGAAGCAACATCTAGGCAGGTTTTGAGGAGCATGGCTCATCCACATCCAAGCAGATGCGTCCTGCTTGTAAGGAGACAGCAACTTAATTTTCCTTTCAGAGGCAGGTTTTATAGGAAGAGGAGGGGTGCAGTGGGGAACAGCAGCCTTTCCAGAGGTGGGGCGGGGGCTTGTCGTTGCCAGGAGCAAAGACCAAATGGCCGGATTCTGTGGAAAACAGAACTGAAATTGTTTGGTAAGGAAATTTGATGGGACTCAACAGAAGCTGAATTCTTTGCAAAATCAGCCTTTGGTTGCTTTTTCGCTCCGGTCCTAAGTCCAGAACCTGCCTGCTTATCAAGCAAGACCGCTGTGAAAGAAGGATTTTGAATTTGAATTGAGGACTTTTCCAGTCTGAGGAAATTCCTTTGAAGTGTAGCGTAGCTCAGAAATAAACATTCCCCCTCCCAGCTGCTGTTTTCTCTCCTTGCTGCATCAGAAATCCACCTTCCCGGCATGCTAACAACGTCATGGATGGGCTTGTTGTTTTTTTGTTGCCGTAACCCTGCGCTGATTGCAGAGATATGAATCCACCCATCCTTGGAATCTGTTATTCTGATGACCCTCCGTTCTTTGCGGGTTTTCCTCCCACTTTCATGCCCTTCTGGAAACTGAATAAACACTCTCTTTTTGCCCCCTCGTCCAAGTCGTTTACCTTTTTAAAAGGCTGAAAGGCCAAGGGCACAAATCCTCCTTGCTCCCAGGACTGATTGTCCTCTTCCTCCTTTTCTTGTCCACCGTGGAGTTCTCCCTGCACCACCAAAAGTCCCCTTGGGCGTCTCCTGAGGCCAGTTGGCTCCCAAAGGACATCCCCCCCCCTGTGCAACTGGAGTATAATAGGGAGGTGGAGTGACTTTGTGTCTTCTGAGCTGCACACTTATACATCCCACCTTGCATTAAATCTTTCTCTTCTCTACTTTCAGAGGTCAAAACTTAATAAATATAATTCTAGTTTCCAGCAAGGAAACACACACACAACTGAAGTCTTCTTAAAATCCTAGGCAACATCTTTTCCAAAATGTTTTTATTTCCTTGCATAGATCATTTGTCTTTGATTTTTGATTCTAGACCTAGGAACTAGTTCAGTATTTCCTTTTCTTTAGAAAAATGAAGCCCCAAACCAATTTTCTCCCAATTACAGTAGATAGCTTTGCTCCAGAATTGGTTTTTCTTTTTTTTAAAAAAAAAGATACCCTTCAGCCTGGGGTCCCTGATCTATAAAGTCACAGAGGGATTCTTCAACATATAAATAGGTTTTTAAAACAGAGACAGGCAGAAAAGATGGAAAATGAAAGAAAAAAAACTTGGGTATCCCATGGACTGAGCTTAGGTTGGCCATCCAAGAATCCTGTGGCTTCTCTTGAGAGATTATGCCATCTGGAACAAAACTGCTGAGGAGATTTTGGTTAAGATGAGGCAATTCTGTCTGGCCACAGCTTGCATGGAAGGTCAGGGAGTCCTTTGGCCCTCACAAGCTTTTTGCCAAGTACATTTTTGGACAGGTTATTCAATCTCCTCTTAGGGAAACCGCCCTGAGATCAGGCCTTGCTGAATCATGATTGAGATCTGGTTTGCGGGGAGGGGGGGTCTGTCTGTGTGAAGTAAAACTTATGAAGGATGGTTGCAGGAACTGGGTATGTCTAGTCTGGTGAAAAGAAACACTAGAGGAAGCATGATAGCAATGTTCCTATATTGGAGGGGTTGCCACGGAGAAGATG
>JANHFN010001810.1:62007-73579 GCA_032468175.1 Toxicocalamus goodenoughensis | reverse complement strand
ATCTATCTATCTATCTATCTATCTATCTATCTATCTATCTATCATCTATCTATCGTCTATCTAATCTCTCTCTCTATCTTTCTATCTATATCTATCTATTTATCTATCTGTCTGTCTATCTGTCTATCTGTCCATCTGTCTGTCTATCTAGTTCATGTTGTTCGTGGAGACTTAACATGCCAGAGAAAACATTTGAAATCAAACTCATATTGTCCAGGAAACTATTCCTACTATGGATATTCAGAATAATGATAAGAGGTGGAATGGCAAAGAAACTTTAGGAGAGAGCATTTCCTGTGAATGTCCTTGCCATAATAATTCTGTCTGAAGATAATTTGTGCATAATTTTATTTCAAAATAGATTAGCGCAGTGTATCATTTTAGAGTTCTTCTATTATCCAGACGATGCACCACGACTATTTGTCTCCGTGGCGCTTAGACAATCACATTCCTTAAAAGAACATGTGTCGGGGATGGGCTCTGGGAGATCTTGTAGTGTAACACGTTTATAGGGATTGGTGTTTTGATTCACTTGAGTGCCATTCATCATACTGAATTTGGGGGTTGCATCCTTACCATGTCTTCATGGACAGCCAGTGAACCTCAAGGTTTCTGGAACTTTCTGCCTTGGGGAGATCCTGCTAAAATACACCCAAGGCAATGGAGTTGCCACACACGTTCTTGCCTCCACAGAATGCTTCAATCTGAAATGTTTTCAGGCTTCTAAGGAGAAGGGAAATTGTCTCAAATCGTGGTATTTGCTTGAGGAGTCAGAAATGGGTCTGGCTAAGCTCTTCCATCCTTTTGTGCCTACATGTCCTTGGAAGCATCTGAGATCTAAGGAGAAATTTCTAGAAGCAACCTAGAACTTAAGGAGAAATGTCCTAACATTGAGAACAATTGATCAGAGAAATGACTGGCCTCCAATAGTTGTGGGTGCTCCCATCCCTGGAGGCTTTCAAGAAGAGATGGACAGCCATTTTCATGAAATGGTATTAAGGTCTCTTGCTTGAGAAGAAGGGGATTGAACTAGAAAGGCCTCCCAGGTCCCTTCCAACTCTGTTATTCTGTTATTCTGCAAACCTGGGAGGACATGGGAGGGAAAGTAGCTGTGATTGCAACTCTGGCTGATGGTAGATCTTGCACTCCCTTCCAGCGGTGAGGACCTAAATGAGGTTCTAATAAAACATCGGCAAGAAAACAACTAAGCTCAGGCCCTAAACGTTTGAAGGAAAACTTGCTACCTGGTTATTTTCCTTTGCAACATTTCCTCTGCATTTTGGCTATTTTTTTCCCCTGCTGGAAATCAAACAAACAAACAAAGAAACCTCCAAAGAGCAGAAAAATTTGGTGCCGCAGAGTTTCTTATCCTTGGGTCGACTGAAGGTTGCGTGTGAATGGTTTGTCCTGAGTAAAGTTCTCCCGGGAAGAAGCACTGCCAAGAGGACCACAGGGGGACAGGAAGAGCTGTAATGTTTGCTTTCATTTGTGTATTCGTACGGTTTTATTATGATGTTGTAGATGGCCCAGAGTCCCTTAGATAAGATGGGTGGTATAGGAATTTAATAGTAAGAATTAGTTATTTAATAGTGATTAATTACTACATGATTAAGTTATTAGCTAACTTATTAATTAAATAATTAAATCGAGCATCCGTGATCCTTTGAAAAACACCACCAAAGGGTTTAAAAAGCACAGCAAGAAGGAGAGAGAAAAACAGAAACTTCCTGTTGGGGGGAAAAGAAGGCAGAATTTTATCTTAATAGTTGACTATTTTCCCTCAAGCCCACAGAAAACCTTTGTGACCCACAGCTGCTAACACCCACTCCCCACTTTTACCCCAGGAAGGACCCCAAAGAGGCGGATCATGTGATAAAACAACTCGGTGCACACCTTAGACATTTTCCTGCTAGGTTGCCCAGGAGTGTGTCTTTGTGTAGAACAAAACTCAGCAATCTCAACATGTACACAAATACAAACCCTCACCACAGAGGGAATCCAGTTGTGAACTGAATGAGCGTTTTGTGGCTCTCGTGTGATGCTCTGCGCATTCAGGGTTGTCTTTAGGATTTATTTTCTTTTGAATGATGGATGTAATTGCAGGACGGATTTTCTCCTGACGATCGATCGGCTGACGGGCAGAAAAGAGAGGGACAGCTGATAATGGCTGAATCGTTTAGAAGTAAATAAGCAGAGACAATTACTGTGTGGTTCTTCAGATAGGCAAGATGTTGAGAAGGCAGAAAGTTTCGTGATTAATAGTATTCCCAGGCAGTGGGAATCAAAGCTCTCATCCCAACATCTTTCATGTCTGCAACATGAGACTAATGAGAGATGATGGCCGGATTAGCCCCTTGATACATGGGGAGTTTTTGAAGGCTTGAAATCTATTATGTGGGTCTTTTGTTTTGCTTTATTTACTTTTTCGTTTCAATATATTTTATTTTAATGCATTCATGTTTTCTAAGGCCTCCCCTCAATAAAACTGTCAGGGCAGCCTCCACAAAAGGATGATTTAAGAAGCACAATTCTATCAGCTGCGGAGCAATGGGGGAAAACCATATAATGCCTAGCCCAGATTACAGGCTGGAATGTTTAGGCAAATTAGAAAAAAATGTTTTTGCCTGATGCAGTAATGCAAAGACAGTTGGCACCAGCCGGCCTCTTGGAGATGGTGTGCTACGCAAGGGCAGGCCTTCTGCTTACAATGAAAAAGCCATCTGCTGGGCTGTCACCACCTCCTCACTTCAGAGGGCAGGAAAAGATCTGGAGAAGAATTCCCACGAGCACAGCATCTGCCCTACCCCTGGTTTCCTCTTCATCTCCTACCAAATGTGGTCTGAGGTTCCTCTCATTTCCAGTTGCCTTCTTCAACGCACAAACATTTTTTCTTGCATCTCGCAGCCCAGATGGTTTCATCATGGTGTTGTTGGCAGACTGGGGCGCCTCTCAAGGGCCCCGGTGACTGACTGATGGGAGTGACTTTTTTCAATTTTGTTTGTGGCTTAACCTCCTCACTCAGGAAACGAGATAATTGAGTGGCCTGTTTAAATGGTCTTCTCCAGATCCAGCCTGTCGTTTGTGGAGCCAAACCTGAAGGTTCTCAGCCTTATACAATTCTCCCCTTCCAGAAGGAATTCCACCGGCAGGAGCCTCTTCTGCTCTGGGTGGATGGATGTAGGACACGGATTTGGGTGTGAACTGTTGACTGATGTGTGTGCCTCTACGAGAAATGTTTGCACTAGCACTTCCATGGAGATTTGGGAACCGGCCCTGACAATTAGTCAACCACATGTCAGCTTTGAGTGCTGTGAATCCTGTCATCCCTCTCCATGCAGGCAGAGCTGGCTCCTCACTGCGTTGTTTGGCCAATCTTCCAACTTCCAAAGGTGGATGCTTTGTGGTTTGTTGTCCTGCTTGAGTTGGGGGCCAATCTAAGGAACTGGAAGAAAGCTAAACCTGCCTCCAACCAAACCGCGATGTTTCTTCCCCAGGGTCTCCCAACCCTTTGAGTTCCAGCTGGTGTGCAAAACAAAATCTGCGCTGGATTTTCCACCATGAATCTTCGGTCTTTGACATGCACCGCTTTCCAAACGGCAAAAAATTGAACCCAGCGTTGCTTGTTGTCTTTAATCAATCAGAATAGAGCTGGAAGGGCCCTTGGAGGTCTTCTAGTCCAGCCCCCTGCTCCAGCAGGAGAACCTATACCATTTTAGATAAGTGACTGCCCAGTCTCTTCTTAAAAACCTCCAGTGATGGAGCATCTACAATTTCTGAAGGCAAAGCTGTTCTACTGGTTAATTGTCCTCCCTCTTAGAAAGTTTCTCCTTAAATTCCAGGTTGCTTTTCTCCTTGATTAGTTTCCATCCATTGTTTCTTTTCTTGCCTTCTGCTGCTTTGGAGAATAAGTTGACCCTTCCCTCTTCTTTGTGGCAGCCCCTCAAATACTGGAAGTGACTGCTATCATGTCACCCCTAATCCTTCTTTTCTGTAGATTAGCCTTACCTAATTCTTCATATGTTTTAGTCTTCAGGCCTTTAATCCTCTTAGTTGCTCTTCTCTGCACTTTTTCCAAAGTCTCAACATCTTTTTTATAATGTGGTGACCAAAACTGGATGCAGAATATTCCAGGTGGGGCCTTAACTAAGGATTTATGAAGCTGTACTAATCCTTCACGTGATTTTGGTTCTATGCCTCTGTTTAAACAACCAAGGAAGAGGAAGAGCAGGGATGCGGAGAAGCCACCAGGAATAAATTTCAGAACAAGTCCAATGTGCATTCCAAGTGGGCAGGAAGGGACATTTTCCTTTGGTGGATGGCTCTTCCCAGTCTATCAACAACAGCAACAAAAGACCTGGATGCCAGCTGCCTTGTTCTATAGGGTTGAGTGTCTTCTGGGCAGAACAGATGCCAATTTTGTGGCTAGCCTTTGGGAAGCGTCCCTTAGAAATGCTGGCTCTCTTCGAATTTGGCTGGCAGAGGAGCAAGTGATCCACTGGAGCGAAATGTAAGACAACCCTTCTGCAAATAAAGTCTGTGTGACTCTGAAAACAGAGGAGACAGTTTATCCATCATCTACTCTACTTCTGTGGACTTGCTGGCTGGGGAATTCTGGGAGTTGAAGTTCACAAGTCGTAAAGTTGCCAAGATTGGAGAGCCCTGCTCTACAGGACTCGCAGCCCCATCCCTGGGCTTGCTTGGAGAAATGGCCTTCCAAGCATCAGCTGAAGGTGCTCAAGGAGTTTAGGATCATACCTGGGGGCGGAGAAGCTCTTGCATCTGTTGCCATTTTTCTCCCAGAGTCCGTTTAGCCCCACCATGTAAAAAATACAATTCTTTTTCTTCTGCTCATAAATTCTCATATCAGTGAAGTTTCGGGAATTCTTTTTCCCCCTCCAACAATTTATTTATTTTTATTTATTTATTTGATTTGTCAATCGCTTTTACAAGATGATAGGTATGAGAATAAATATGAGTATGAATGCAGGAAATCCACACAAATAAATGGGAACAATAGGAGAGGGATGGTAGGCATGATTGGGCACTTGTGCATGCCCCTTGCAGGCCTCTTAGGAATGGGGTGAGGTCAATAGTGGATATGGTAGCTCTAAGGATCTGGCAGGGACTCAAACCATCAGAAGAGGGGAGGGACTCATGGAGGTTAGGATGGGGTCTAGCACCTTCTTCTGGATGACAGAACCTTTAGCTTAGGATTCCTCCAAAGAGACAAAGTGAAGGCAAGGAAGATCAGGAGAAGATGTGACTTTGGATATATCTGCAGAATCGACTCCCTTCCTTCTGGGAAGAGCTTGGACACCTGAGGACCTTGCAGGTGGTAAGAGATCTCCACACCTTCTCTGGAGCTTCAGAAGAAGTGGAGTTGACTTCTTGAGCTACTGACGCTTCAGGCCCGGGACCTGTTTTGGCTCCAAACTGGGAAACGGTGATGACCATTTAGCAATTGTGATGAAGAGACGTAAAGTTCATGTAAACACCTTCATCATTCCAAGCCAGCCTTGATGTCATCTCCCACTGCAAACTCCCACTGTGGATCCAAAGCCCTTGTTTTGCCAAGCATTCTGAAAAACGAAGAGGAAACCTAGGGAATGGCTTTCTGCAGCCCCCCAAACCAGCTTTGGGAAAGAGGAAACCACCACTGTGTTGAACAATCCAGATCAGGCAAGAAGAGAAACTCAGAGAAATGGTGTTCAGGTGAGCCTCTGGCTGTCTAACTTCCTGAAAAAGAACCTTTGGGGCATCTCACTGGAGAACCATCAGGTGGAGGCCCCAGGAGAACAATCGCATTGTGGTGTCCCTTTTGCATCTCCTTAATTCTGTATCATTACTGTAGAAGTTTCCCCAACTGGCTTTTGAGGTTAGGGAGGGAGCAGAGAAGGCTTAAGAAACAGCCAGCCTCTTCTGATTTCCCTGGGCTTTTGTAAGTGTGTGTTCAGCTTGCTTTTATTTGATAGCAATATTTCTCTTTTCCTTTCTCTCTCTCTCACTCTTCATTCATGTTTGCCATTTAAAAACGTGTGTGGTTGGATTTGTTGATATTCTGGCTTGTTACTAGGATTGGAATTTTTTTTTTACAAAAGAAATGATGTTAGCTTTTCTGAAATACTCCCTTCGTTCCTTCCTTTCTTTCTCTCTATCTTTTTCTTCCAAGGCCTTTTGACCTGTTTTCATTTCTAAGCCAATATCCTGCACACCCTTACCTGGAATTAAATCTACTTCATTTTTCAATAGATCTTCCTTCTGGTAGACATATGTAGGATCACAGATATTCTAAGTATTGTGTTTCTGCAAACCTATTTCTATCCACTGTTTAAACAGTCTTGGAGATTTTGCTGCTTCATTTATTGTTTGATTGATTAAAATAAAGAGAAACAGTGATATGCACTCTTAAAATATACTAATAATGGAATGGTAATGCAATTTTGAAACTGTCTGGCACAAGCCTCATTGGATTCACCTGGGCTTTAATGCCAGAAATTTAATAATTGGTATATCCAAATGCTCTTCCTTAAAACTGATAGAGATTTACTTCGTGGTCAACCGTCATGATTCTGTTCTATGTATTAATGTATTAATAGGGAAGGAATTGGGGATTATTTCCAAAACAAAAAAAGAGGCATCTTAGATTCTAAGTAGACCTGGTTATGCACACAATGTGATACACAATGACTTGGCCAGCCATGCAAGTGAATGCTAAAATATTGAAAGCTCACTTGCCTAAATACATTGTTATTTTCCTTTAGCAAGTGAAGGACTCCATCCAACATTTATTTAATCCCGATCTTACACAGACTTTGATGGTAAGCAGCTTACTAAAAAGATTTTAGCATCTCATTGTTCTGCGGTTAAATATTATCTCTTTTTTAGTGAGCAGACAGTATTAAAAGCAACAGTTTATTTAAAAAGATCAAAGAAATTGTGTAGACAACAACTATATTGCGAAGAATGTTCCAATGTGTCCCCCGATCTGATGTTTTGCAGATGTGTGGAGACCAGAGTCCAGAACATCTGGACGTCTGTAGGTTAGAAAAGATTGCGCCTAAAGAATACCTAAAACGCCTTAGTCCTACTTTCTGCAAAGGTGGTGCTTGCTTCAAACACAAAACAACATTTGCCCGCTTGTTAGTGTGAAGATCCGCTTTTGTGCAGCTGGGTGCAAGAAGAAACTGATCAAAAACAGTCATCTCTGGATTCAGACCGAGGGACTTTTAAGATTCCACCTTCGGATGCACACGCAACCGCAAGAAATTTGAGATTACGTAGTACTGTGTCTTCCTCCCCTTTAGGCAAAAGCGTGGAGAGCAAGAGTCAGACACAACTTAATGGTTAAAACAACCCCATTTTTCTTCCCTGAGCACCCAAAAGGTACTTTACCCCACCCCCCAAAAAGACAACTGGACTTTCTTGACTGTTTTTCTTTAAAGACGCTTCTTGGATGAGAAGTGAAACATTTTCAAAGAGAAAAAAAAACGCATGAAAATCCAGTTGCCTTTTGGGCGAAAAAGCACCTTTGGGATAAACCATGGCCTGGACGACTGAGAAGCTCCATAGACATTCCCTGAGCACCATTCTCTAGGCTGCTCAATCCGTGCAGTTGTCTGCAACAGGAACACTACACAACTGCCTCTTCCTCTCATGCAGAACCAGCCATTGTGAGATTTTTGCCAGTTGGAATGCAAGGTGTGAATCAGGTCTGGGTGGACATGGGCTTGAGCGCTGCTGCTGTCCCAACCGCATCCCCGCTGCTCCATTTCAGGACCAGCTGCTTCTCCCAGATGCCAGCAAACCCCTCCTCAGAATTCATGATTCCCACGGCTTCTGTTTCCGCTTTTTGTTTTTCATCGGTGCCACTGAAACCCAAGGAAACATGGCTCGGCTCTCTGCCAGGCATCTTGGCACAGAACCCTATCCAAGGACCTTGGCAGCCAAAGGGATGCTTCTTCTGAAGGTTTTGCAAGCTTCCATTGTTGTGGCATAAACAACTCTGGCCAGGGTGCAAGCTTGAAATATTTGAGGAGGGGTCTGGGGTGGATTTGGAAGAGGGGGGCAGGCCTGGGGCATGAAGCAAAACAGAGAGGCTGAAATGATGACACTAATTAAGGATGCTAAAGATACCTATCTTTGACAGAATGCACAGGAAAAAAAGCTTAGGAAGAAAAACAACACCTTCCCAAAATGCATCCGAGAATGTTATTTATTATAAAAATGTTACATATTATGGGAGTAATAGACAAAAAGTGTTCAATTGTTCACGAGAAAAAAAAATCATTTTTTTACATTTTCTCTCTCTCCTGGATGGCAAATGGATGTGGACAAGAATGATATGAACTGGAAAATGAGAAACGAAGTCATTTTGACAGATTAATTCATGCTTATTCACCGATGGGGGGAACGCCTTCAGATTTTGTTATGGTTATATTATTGAGGATGAAGGAATGTTTTAAGAGCGTGCAATTAATATGGAATTCACTGTCAGATGGGGGAATGTTACTCTGAGGCTATTCAGAGTCTTGAAAGAACTTTTGGGAAGGAAAACTGAGCAGGGAGACAAACCCAGATACTCAAACCGAATTTCCAAAGATACAACCTTCTGTTTTCCAGGAAGAAGAAAAATGTTTGGGACCCTTGGAACTAACATTCATTGGTGATAGTACTCTAGAATACAAATGTAATATGTTTATTAAGTGAAAGCTCACAAATTTTACACATTGGGACACCCATCATTTAAAGTTCTCAGTTAGTTATGTGAATCAATACCCACTTCAAGGCTAATTTTGGAATCTGCCTTAATTGATGCAATAGTTGTATAGGTTGTTTGTGTTGTTACGGTGAGTCGCACAGTCAGCCAGATGTTTAGATTGGATTTGGCATTTTTTATTCATGTATCAAATCCTTCCCAAGGGGTAGGCAGATGTTGTTGCTTGATGGCCTCGGCCAGGATGTAAACTGCGCCACTTAAAGTTGCCTTTTGCAATTGACTGATGGGGATTTTATCAATGCTGCTGCTGTTCAAGTGGTGCTCCAGATGTTTGGGGGTTGCATTTTTATTACTTCCTTTTTATAGTTAGTACAAAACGGTTACTCATTGTGAAGTCTTTGCAACAATGTGGAATTAATTCTCATTTAGGAAAGAAGGAGAGGCAGAACAAGAAGAGAAAAAATGAGGGTGAGAAAAGGAAGGAAAGGAAGGAAGAAAGAAAGGAGGGATCTAGATGTCAAACTGGTATAGCAATGTGCTGATGAATTAAAAACATCTTAAAACACTAATGGCATTTCATGCATGCTGATTTTTTTTTTCAGTTTCCCATGAAAAATGCAAAAAAAAAATTGTTTTGGGCCAAATATAACCAGCGAGTTAGGCAGCCACACTTTTGCAGAGGGTTGTTGAAGTTTTTTCCAATCCTACTGCAGCTACTTCTCCTAGCAAATACTTCCCAGGCTTGTTATTGTTTAGAAGGAGCCCAAAACAGGACTTGGGGCTGAATCCTGATGCCACCCTTCAGCTTCCATTCCTGGAAGTGGCTGCGCTTGAATTCTTTCAAAGAGATTCTTTCTAACAGTTTTAGGCTGGCTTGAATTAGCTCAGAAGAAAACAAACAAATCTCAGTGCAATATTCCTAAGGAGTCATAAGTGGCTCATTAAAAACAAAAACCAGTTTTATTTTTCACAAAATTACTTAGCGTCAACCTTGAGGCTGTCACTGGGATGGGAGATCGTTGCTTTTCAGAGAGCAACACTGCCATCTGTTAGAGAGAGAAAGTCATTTGCAGCCTCCACCGGAGAGACTGCGAAGCAAGGACCAGCCTTCCCGCCAGTAGGAAAATCTTAGGGAAACTTTAAACGTGTGTGTGTGTGTGTGTGTGTGTGTGTGCACGTGCATTTTAATGCAAGCAGAATATCTAATTTTGCCAGCAGGCAAAAGAAATCTTAGGTTGTCTGTCCTCCTAATTCCACCATGCTCTTTTTCCATTAAAAAAGCACAGCCAAAATTAGAAATGTGTTGCGGGGGGCGGGGGGGGGGGATAGCGGAAGGAAAGCAATATAAAAATGCTATTAGCGGAAATGGCCTGCAATATAGAATAATATATACACAGTATAGTAACAGTGTGCAAAAGGGGAAAAAAGAGATACCGCAAATACTTAAGAATATATCTCCAAACTCAGAGAGTACATAGGACTACACAGTTTAATTCTGACCTGTACGTTTTCCATTCAATTGAATATAACTGAATTTACTAAAGATGCACCAAAACGCCACTGCAGATTCTCTACAGATTCTGTCCAACCTTGGCAACTTCAAGACCTGTGAACCTCAACTCCCAGAATCCCTCAGCCAGCCTGGGGAATTCTGGGAATCGAAGTCCACAAAAGTTGCCAAGGATGGGCACCCTGCTCTACAGCTTCTATAAATCGGGGACAAATTTAAACTTCATTCAATTGGGTGAGCTCACCCAGCTCCTTACCTCTCAAACACCTAGTTACTAGACTAATTTTCACATGTCACTGGAATTCGTTTTAGAATTTTGAACCCGAGTACAGTATTTACAATGCGCTAGGTTTCCTTTACATGCAAATTTGATTTTCAGGCCACGGAAATTATGGGGTGGGGATCATCAAACCCTTCTCAAATGAGATTTACCTTTTTCTTATGCCAGGATGCACATTATGGGAGTTGTAGTCCATCACAGATGGAAAAAATCAAGATGGATAACCCTGCATAAGAAAATGACTTGGTCCCCAACATGATTAGACATAAACAATAACTCCCAACTATTAATGAGCTGTTTGATAAGATCTGGAAACATGTTTCCATTTAAGAAGCTATCCAATCGTGCTTACATGAAATAAAGCAGGAACAGAGTAATTTAATTAAGACTTGAAGCCTATATATTAATATTTCTAATGACAACCTGGTGCAAATGAGTGCCAAATGGGTATTTTTAGCAGTACAGTATGACATTACTTGGACAGTAAAATGAAGAGGATATTTGCATATTTGTGTGGGTGAAACTGAACATAATTTTGATCTGAAACAATAAATAAATGGGACTTTCAGCCTTACAGAAATAAAATATTGCCAAGGACAAACGATAGCCCTGCATATTTTGTGCCTTGGGGTTGGGTGTCAAGAGTCTTATTCCATCTGAATTCCAATTTCTGGGAGCAGAGAGATTGCAGTTTATTTATAATCTGCTCTGTGTCTATTCCCCCTGTAGAGTTGTGCTCTGGGCCCAAAGCTGCAATTTTTGGAGCAAAGGAAAAAAAAAGATTACAGGGTTTTGTTTTGTTCTCTGGTTTGTTTTCGGATGGCTGTAGCTTCAAAGCAACACGAGTTTAACTCTTACGTTCGAAGCAGCCTTGTTATTATGGAAAGATGCTTGCGGGAGATGTCCTTGCTGTGGCCCTTGATGGCTTCCCCACATCTTCGTCATGGAGGTCATCAGAGGTGGCATTCAGCAGGTTCTGACTAGTTCTGGAGAACCAGTAGCAGAAATTTTGAGTAGTTTGGAGAACCAGCAAATCCCACCTCTGACTGGCCCCGCCAACCCCATC
>JANHFN010001810.1:35914-48142 GCA_032468175.1 Toxicocalamus goodenoughensis | reverse complement strand
GCTTAACACATTGTAAGCCGCCCTGAGTCTTTGGAGAAGGGCGGCATATAAATAAAAATAATAAATAAATAATAAATGGCCACGCCCACCAGCAACCGGGCAGAGAACCGGTTGTTGGGATTTTTGAATTCGAACCCTGGTCGTAACTGTGAAAAACAGCCATTAAGTCATATTTTTCAGTGCTGTTGTAACTTTGAACGGTCACTAAATGAATCGTTATAAGTCGAGGTCTACCTATAGGCGGCTTTAATACGGAAACACCCCAACTTTGAATTAAGCCTGGAAATCTATTGGTAGCCAATGCCCTGGCCTCAGTACTAGGTCAGACTGGGCTACCACCACAATTGAGTCCAACATTTTGGTTGCTAAGTGAGACATTTGTTAAGTGAGTTTTGCCCCCATTTTATGAACTGTCTGGCCACGATTATTCAGCGAATCACTTCAGTTGTTAAGTGAGTCACACGGTTGTTCAGTGAATCTGGCTTCTCCCATGGACTTTGCTTGTCAGAAGGTTACAAAAGGAGATCATGGGACTCCAGGGGGGCTGCGAACCATCATAAATATGAATCTGTTGTCGAGCATCCGAATTTAAATCGCAGGGCTCCGGGGAATGCTACAATGGCTGTCAGGGTGAGAAACCATCTTAAAGCCACTAAAGTTTCAGTGATCTTGTGACTTCAAAGGGTAAGTCGAGGATGATCTACACTGAACTGATCAGAAGTCAAATCACTGCAATTTGGACCAACTGCAACTTCTAGGTTGTCTTCAAGGGCGGCCTCACAAAGAGGGTGGTGCGGTAATCCAGCAGCAATTTGATTAACAGATTAACAGAGTGGGAAGGGACCTTGGAGGTCTTCTAGTCCAACCCCCTGCCCATGCAGGAGACCCTACACCATTTCTGACGGATGGGAGTCCAATCTCTTCTTGAAAACCTCCAGGGATGAAGCTCCTACAACTTCCGAGGGCAACTTCTGTTCCATTGGTGGATTGTTCTCACTGTCAGAAAATTTCTCCTTATTTCCAGGTTGAATCTCTCCTTGATCAGTTACCATCCATTGTTCCTTGTCTGGACTTCAGGTGCTTTGGAAAATAGCTTGACCCCCTTCCTCTTCTCTGTGGTAGCCCCTCGGATATTGGAAGATGCTCTTCTGTCTGCCCTGGTCCTTCTCTTCACTAGACTAGCCAAGCCCAGTTCCTGCAACCGTTTTTCATTTGTTTTAGCCTCCAGTCCCCTAATCATCCTGGTTGCACTTCTCTCTTCTCGACTCTCAACATCTTTTTATAGTGTAGTGACCAAAACTGGATGCAGTACTCTAGGTGTGACCTTACTAAGGCTTTATAGAGTGGTATTAGTACCTCCCTTGATCTCGATTGTATCCCTCTGTTAATACAACTTAGGATTTCATTAGCTTTTTTGGCTGCCGCTGCACACGGCTGGCTCCTATTTAGCTGGTTGTCCACTCAGACTCCAAGATCCCCCTCCCAGTTCCTGCTATTGAGCCTGGTTTCACTCAGTCTATATGGGTCCTTTGGGTTTTTCTTGCCTAAGTGCAGGACTTTCCTTTTCTCTGCATTGAATTTCATCTTGTTAGATAGGGGCCAGGGTTCGAGTCTGTCAAGATCCATCTGGACCTTGAGGCTATCTTCTCCGATTCCTGTCCCAGAGCAGCTAGTCCTAATATATATATATATATATATATTAGCGCTGAAATATTTTTAGTCTTAGCGCTGCTTCGAAGAAAACACCAAATCCATATCCATTTAAGCCAGCCGTGGAACTGGTAAAAATGGTCTTTCTTTCTCTCTCTCTTTGAATCTCCCCGTACTCTGGGCCCTTAGGGGAAAATATAATAAAATTCATAATACCTCTAAATATTTAGTGAGACCTATCATATCAATAATTAACTTCATTCGCACTTTGCGGTAGCCATCGGCTGTCGCTCTGAAATCCTGGTTAGTGAACCTGGTTATTGATATCATACTACATATCTGGGATCCTTCGTAAGAGTTCAGCCATGTCGCTTTTGCTCAAAATACCACTTGGCTTGCGACCGTATTTCCCCCCCCCCCTTCTCTTGGGAAGCTTAAAGATCACACTGTGAAATTCAGTAATAAATCAGCATATTTTTAGCGGTGTGGTTTTCCTGAAAGGGAAGAGGGAAAAAAGGCATCGAAAGAGGTATGATAAAACAGTGGCGGGTGTTGCAATTTAAAAAAAAAAAACAACAACAAGAAGAACAACTTCTTAAACAATATAAAACCGTAGCCTCACTTTATGACACGGTTGTACTCCCTAGAGTCGTGTCAGGTTGTTGTGGTTTGCTGGCAGCAGGTGTGGACGGCTGAGGTCTCGGAGAGCGAGGACTAGGATGAGGGGCCGGCGTGTGATGCAGGGATGGGCCAGGACCATCAGGGAGTGGAATGCGGCCTTCGGAGATTGTGGAGCCTGGCAGCAGTGAGGAAGAGCACCCTGAGGAGCCTGTGCCCAGTGCTCAAAGAAAAGAGCAGCTGCAGCAGCAAAGGTGACTCAGGAGTAAGGTTGCAAGGTAATGGCTCCTCCCTGAGAAGATAAAAGCCAGCTGAGAAACTGGAGTTCTTTGCAGGAAGCAAAGATGTTTTTGCACTCAAGCCTTGTAGACGTTCAGACTCTCTTAGCTTGTGTTTGGAGACTCTTTGTGTTTGGAATATTTCTTAGTAACTTTATCTAGTGTTCTTGGCAGCCTTGCACCACCTTGGCAAAGCTCGTTCTTATCAGCCGATCAGCTGGGACTCGATGGGAGGTAGAGAAGAGATGGGGTTGGCAGGGCCAGTCAGAGGCGGGATTGGCCGGTTCTCTGAATGACTGAAAATTTCTGCTACCGGTTCTCTAGAACCGGTCCGAACCGGTTGGATACCACTGCTGCAACTACATTTGAAGCCAACACTTCTATCGCTAAACCAGACATTTGTCCAATGAGTTTGGCCTGATTTTACGACCTTTCCTGCCACGTTTGTTAAGTGAATCGCTGCTGTTGTTAAGTTAGGGACATGGTTGTTCAGTGAATCCGGCTTCCCCCTTGACTTGGCTTGTCCAAAGGTCGCAAAAGGGGATCTCTTGACCCCACCCCGGGACACTGCGACTGTCGTAAACAAGAGTCAACAGTTGTCAAGCGCCTGAATTTTGATTTGACCATGGGGATGCTGCAACGATCGCAAGTATGAAAATTGGTCATAACTCACTTTTTTCAGTGCCGTTGCTCACTGAAGGCACTGTCGTAAGTTGAGGACTTCCTGTATGCTTGTATAAAGGTTCCAGAGAGATCGGATTCTTCACTCTGAGAATCAAGCAGCGGGAACAGACAAACTGTGGTTTGATCCATCCAAGTTCCAGCCAGAGGTTGTATACTCAGCTGGTTCAGACCGGTTCTGGAGAACCGGTAGCGGAAATTTTGAGTAGTTTGGAGAACCAGCCAATCCCACCTCTGACTGGCCTTGCCTGTTGTGGTTCACCGGCAGCCGGTGCAGCCAGCAGCAGAATCGGACAGTGGGGAAGAACGGGGATCAGTCAGGGAGTCTGGAGAGGACTCGGACGAGGGTCCTGCGTCCGATGCAGAGATGGGGACTAGGTGCTGCCTTTGGAGTCTGGCAGAAGCGAGGAGGAGGACCCAGGGGACCCTGTTCCTAGTGTGCATGTGCACAGAGCTGCCAGAAGACGAGAGCAGCTGAGACTAAAGGGGCAATTTGGGAGTAACTCTGGGAGGTGAGTGCCCCTCCTATAAGGGATAAAAGTCAGGCAAAGGTGACGAAACCTTTGCAGGTAGCAAAGTAGTTCGATCGGTTCCGAGTCCTCCTTGAAGCTCTGTGTAGTTTGGTTTATTTTTTCTTGTACTTTGGCTGGTTTCTTTTTTAGTTCATTGGATACTTCTGTTTTTGGCAGCATTCTACAGCACTGAAAGGTGTGTGCTTATCTTGTGGAACTGTGTATAATTAGTTTTGGCTGGGAATGCAAGTAATTCCCAGCATTGCATTAAGAAAGATTTTATGTTTAAATTCCGTTTGTGTTTTATTACATTTGACGAAACCTGGGTCAGAACACTACCAACCCCATCTCTTCTCTGCCTCCCATCGAGTCCCAGCTGATCGGCTGGGTCTCCTTTGGTTGCCCTGCCCAGGAGCTGGAAAGCAGGTTAGTGGGGTGGGGAGGGAATGAGGATTTTGCACTATCCTTCCCCTGCCACACCCACCAAGCCACGCCCACAGAACCGGTAGTTAAAAAAAATTGAATCCCACCACTGTTGCCGAGGTGTTTTCTTAATGTTGTCCTTCCTTCTTCTGGGTCTGTCTCTGTTTTTTGACCTTCTCCTTTCCTTGTATATGCCTGGTATGGTATGGCATCCTCTCCAGGTGAACAGACCCCTTTATTTAGTGTTTTTGTACCTAGTTTAAGATTGGTTCTGGGCCAATTCTTTCTCTTATAGTCTCATTTCTACATTTATTTCGTGTGGCCACTCCAGCAGCTTTCTTCTGTTCTCTTCTTTTTTTGGCTTGGTGGAAGAAGGATTTTTTCTCCTGGGTCTCTCTTGCTTACTCTATAGTGCATATGGGGGTCAGTGTCTCACTCCTGCTCATTTTCTTAACCTTAATTTGGTTATTTCCTTCTGCTGACTTTCCTTGCATGTCATGTGGCTGAGACATTAATCAGGCCAAAGGAATGCTCAGTGTCAGACTGAAGACGCTGATTAAAATATTAGCGTTCTGCTTTTTTTGTTTTTATGCTGCGATTAAATCCCTGAATTTTTAGGGACTGGAATAAAATGGTTTGCTCAAACTCTCTTGTCTCCCTCCAGGCCTGATAGTCAGTCCCTTTTTCCCAGCTGAAAAAAACTCAAGTGGGAAATTATTATTATTCTGGTCCATCGCACAGTCAGCCAGATATTTACACTGGATTTGGATTTTTGTCCACTTATCAAGTCCTTCCCAAGGATCTGGGAGAGGCAGATGTTCTCGTTTGATGGTTTTGAAGATCTCATCACAGGATGGAAGCTGTTCCAAGTAAAGCTGCCCTTTGCAATCGAGTGGTGGGGAATTTGTCAATGCCGATGGTGTTCAAGAGTTGCTCCAGTTTATGACAGTTATTGGCGACCCATCTCATTCCAAAGTGGCTCTGGTGAACCTGCTGAACTTTCAGCCAGCACATGCTTGTTCTGACCAAGGCTTCATCAAACATAATTAAACACAAACTTGTTTTAAAAGCAAAATCTATTTTATTACAATGCTGGGAATTGCTTTCATTCCCAGCCAGAACTAATCTTAAACCACACACCTTTTGGTGCTGTGGGATGCGGCCAAAAACAGAAATATCCAATTAATTATAATAGAAACCAACCGAAGTACCAGAAAAAAATGACCAGAGTTCACAGAGCTTCAAGGAGGACTTAGAATCTATTGAACTACTTTGCTTCCTGCAAAGATGTCGTCATCTTGGCCTGACTTTTATCCCTTATGGGAGGGGCAATCACCTCCCAGCCTTACTCCCGAGTTGCCCCTTTTGTCTCAGCTGCTCTCGCCTTCTAGCAGCTCTGCGCACATGCACACTGGGAATAGGCTCCCCTGGGTCCTCTGCCTTGCTGCTGCCAGACTCCAAAAGCTCCGGAGGCAGCACCCCACTCCCAGGTGGTCCTCGCTCCATCCCTGGATCAGAAGCAGGACCCTTGTCCAAGTCCTCTCCGGACTCCCAGACTGGTCCCCGTTCTTCCCCACTGTCCGATTCCACTGCCCTCCAGCTGAGAGATGCTGCATTTGAAGACTGATCTCTCTTTCCTCAAAACCCCAACCTGCCCTCACTGGTCCTCTTCTGAGGCTGACTTGACCCATTTCCAGTCTCTCCCCATGAGCTAAACTGAGATTTAAACCAAGAACTGGCTAGTCTGGATTCAGCACCTAAACAACACCTTCTCTCAGCCTCAAAGGCTTCACACCTGTGTGAAAGCATCCACAACCACCAGGGGTTACAACCAACTGGAAGAACATGATCAACAACATGCGACTAGCCATTGAGCCCAACATTTCTGTTGCTAAGGGAAACGTTTGTTAGTGAGTTTGCCCCATTTTACATCCTTTCCTCCCATCGTTGTTAAGTGAATCACTGCAGTTATATCAGTCACATGGTCGTTAAGTGGCTTTGCTGGTCAGGTTGCAAAAGGGGATCGTGTGACCTCGGGACACTGCAAACGGTCAAGCGCCTGAATTTTGATCACATGACCCTGGGGATGCTACAATGGCTGTAAGTGCGAAAATTGGTCGTAAGTCACTTTTTTCAGTGCTGTCGTAACACCTGGGTGTGTTTTCCCATACAAAGAGAAGAAGGTCAGTAAATGAACTGTTGTAAGTCAAGACGATCAGTAACTTCGAAGGGGGAGGAAAGCGATTTGTGCTTGCTTGTCAAGATCAGGAGTCACTTCTTTAAATATCTTTTTCCTTCTCTTCCGTTCTGTCCTTCTGTCTCTTTTTCATTTTTTGCATTTCCTACTCCTCCTTTTTCCACTTTCTCCTTTTTTTCTAATCTTTTATTGTTGTTAAATGTTTCAATAAAATTTCAATATTTTTTTTAAAAACCATTAAAAAAAAAACCCAGCCAATTCTTCATGCTGGCTCCTGTGGAAGAGAAAAATCAAAGAGTTTTCCAGCGTACGTCTTTCATTCTCCGTCCTTCCAAAATTAGATCCACTTCCACTTCCAAGGTTTTAATTCTGTACTTTTATTAAAAAAGGAATTCTTCCCTTCACATATCCTCATATTTCCCTGGAGAGCTCATATTTTCCAGTATTGCTTCATCCCCTGTCAAAGTTTGGAAGCTTCTTGGGAGGATCCCTTAACTCTTCTCTCTTCTGATGAATGACCCACTCACCAAGGTCTCTGAGCACCAGTGGGATCCTTGACCCATGGCCAGCTCCCTGCTTGTTCCAGTCCCTCTCGGTCCTCTGAGCCTACTTCTGGGAAGACGCCTGGTGTGGAAGAGAGACTGGTTTTTGCCCAAGAGGTTGGAGGATGCATTTGCAAACTGTTTCAGTAGTAGCAGCTCCTTGCAATCAGAAACATCTGTTCGAAAAGGCAGCTGGCGAGGGCTGGAAGCGAAGGTATCCGCTTTAGTTACAGTTATCTCCTTTGCAGCATCTAATAGGAAACATGAATTATGTGTGTGTCCAATTATAAGCCCTTCTCCTTCAGCTCTTCCAGGCAGGCCCTGGATGCGGAGGGGGCTCGTGTGATTATAGAGGCCTCCCCTCCCAGGGGGTTTCCACAGTAGCCTCACCTGAAGGCTTCCACGCTTGCTCCAACGCTAAGCCTGGTTGCTCGGTTGTCAGCTTTGATTTGCAACCAAGCGCTTGGCATCTGGTTCTCGTTGTAGCTGCCGCTCTAGCCCAGAGCTATTCAACTCTGAGCTTGTGGGCCAGCAGAAGTAACTATTTGGCTAATTTGATGGAGGAAGGTCCACAGGGGTCAGTCACTCTGGGGAGGGTGAGAACAGCTCCAACCTGAAGCATCCCTAAGTGGAATTTGGACATTGGAAGAACAACCTGCTTTGGATCTGTTTCAGGATGATGCCTTATCCCTCCATCAGTTTTCATTCATAAAAATTATCAGTGACATAAGATGCTAGTTTGGGAACTGTAAACAGGTCAGTTTGTTTGAAACAAGAAAACCTCTTGATAAAGATGGAGAAGATCTTTAGATTCTCCATCTGGTCATGAAACCCTCAGCTGATCTTCAGCTAATCCTGTTTCTCTCTCTCTCTCTCTCTCTCTCTCTCTCCTTCCTTCCTCCTTCCCTCCCTCCTCTTCCTCCTCCTCCCTCACAAGGCTGTGGTAAAGTTAAAGCATGTTTGTTGCCTTGAGTTCGTTGAAGGAAAAGTAGAGCAAAAGATTACAATCATAACAAATGGAGCATTTATGTTGAACAGAGGTAGAATGTCTCTAGTGATAAGGCAGTTTCCTTTGGAGGTGGTTGGCTCCCTGACTTTACACTTTGCAAGCCCTGAGGACAGGACAAGAGGCAATGGCTGGAAGATCATTCAAAAAAAGATCCAACCTAGAACTAAGGAGAAATTCCCTGTCCATGGGAGCAATTAACCAGTGGAAAGGCTCACCTCTGGACGTTGTGGATACTTCTTCATCACTGGAGGTTTTAAAGAAGACATTGGACAAAAATTTGACTGGAATGATATAGGATCTCCTTCTTAAGTTGGGCTACAAGACCTCCAAGGTGCCCTCCAACCTTATGGTTCTATGCACTACATTTTCCTTTCGCTGCTTCTTTAAGGGGGATGAACAAACTCTCTTAAGAGGAGCTGCAGGATGAATTGCTGTATTGATGCTGATAGGATCAGCCTTGGAGATTGTTAACTGGCCTGGGAATATATTTTAGGATCATTTAAACCCCTGATAAGTTGAAAGAGAATTGCAGTTGTCAGTGGCGCTCGATTCTCGTTGTTACTTATGATGGCCGTGTGGCTGCTGTGCCTATAATTCTCACATCTGCAGATGGCTTGGAGGGCAGCATATTTGTGGGAAATGAGACACATAAATAAAGCCACTGTTTTTGCGCATGAATGAGAGAGGGTGAAGTATTTGGAGCGTGGGACAAGCACAGCAACTGGTTAGCATTATTTGAGGAATCTTGAGGCAGAGAGATCCACTCTTTGGTGAAAGGCAGGGCCAGATCAGCCTAAGAAGACGGATCTGGATTCTTGGATCTACTTTTGATGAACTTCAAGAAGGATCCAAAGGGAAGGTTCAAATAAGGACACCAAGGGGACTGAAGGGGGAGGAGAACAACTCTGGGTGTGTTTTGCCATACAAGGAGAAGATGGGGTGGATGGCTGAGGAGGGTTGAGGGGCTCCAACCTCCTTCAAGGACCGGAAGGGGCATTGAACCAAGCGAGGCTGCTGTTCCCCCTCTCCAGAAGATGGAATGGCTAGCAGGAGAGCCTCTCTAATGGCTTTGGTTATTGAGATGGCAAAAGAAGGTGTTTTGCTGGTATGCCGAGTACAGAAGGGCCTCTGGTCATGAACACTTCTGACCAAATTAGGTTCCAACCAAAAAATTCACACTTTTTTTCCCTGTGGCCAATTTCCCCCTTCTGAGCCATTTTTTTTAGCGCCAAATTTCCAAAAAGGTTCAAGTCATGACCAAATCGGATTGCGACCAAAGTAATGGAACTAGTTATGGTCGTAACCAGAGATTCTACTGTATAGGGAGTTGAGCTGCCCCTTTCCTTGTGGGTCTGGTTCATATTGTGCTAAGCCCTCCTGTGATTTGCTTACTATTGGTTCAGTGTGTTGTATGACTCCAGCCCATTGTGGCTTCTAAGCTATGAATCGAGTAGTTGTGGGCATCTCGTTGAGCACCATGTGGGAAGTGCAACTTAGCTTGAATCTAAGATAGCCTGCAGGACTTCCTTGGCTGCTGATAAGGACCCCTGTGGCTGTCTCTGAGGGGCCGTTCGGATGCGCCTTGACCCTTTGCTGCTCCCCAGTATTGAAAGATCCCTGCCGTTCCAGCTGTTAGCAGCTGTCTAGAGAGCAAAGGTGGGGAAGGCAGGCAAGAGATGTTGAGGCCAGCTCAAAAGAAGGACTCCGAAAACAGTAGCTCTTCCCGAAGGGTCCTCTTAGGATGCAGATGACGTGATCCGTTCAGTCATGGCGATTCTATGGGCCAGGCCGCTCCACATCTTCCGATCTTCCGATCTTTCTCTGAGTTCCTCTGGGGTCAGCTTGGATGGTGTCCAACTACTGGGTTCTTCAATGATCTGGTTTCCTTTTACCTCTCAGAAAGGGCTAGTCTTCCTTTCTTCCTGGCTTCCTTTGGATTAGCTGTCTGAGGTCCTCTTGGGTTGACTTCTCCAGATGCTGCCTGAGAAAGTTTGGCTCACTCAAGCCAGCAAGGAAGCCTCCAAGTTCTTGTCCGTTGCTACAGGCCTGGTTCCTTCCGGAGGTTTCTTCTGAGCTAAGCAAAGGAGATGGGAGCTAAACCCTCCTCGTTACGATTTGCAGTTCAATTTCCCAGATGTGCAAAACTGATTTTAGAGGAGTTTTTCCAAGCAAGGCAAACCGCCTGGACGGCAGCGCCCGGGAGTCACAACAGAGCGCAGCCAGTGGTCGGACGTAAGATGAAAAAGTGAGTAGCAGCCTGGCGTTCTCTTTCTTTCTGTGGCCACCACATGTGCACCGAAGGTAGCTGGGTGTGCACCGAAATCTGCTAAAAATAGTTGTGTGAGCCTTACAGGCAGGCTTCATCAAGCTTGAAAATCCAAGAGTGGCTTCCAAACAAAACGTCCAAACCCAGGAAAAAGAAGGAAAGCTGACTCTGTCCCTGTGGGTGACATGCTTTGCCCACTTGGCATCATTGCCCGGTGCCCCCATCAAAAAAGGGCCCCCCTGTCGATTTCGACCGTCTTTTGCAAGTTTTGTGAGCGGCTCTTCCACACCCAAGTGAACTGTTTGGGGACTTAATGTGAAAACGGTTATCGGCTCTGGAAAGATTCTCCTGAACTTTTCTTTATGGGCACTACGGTGGTCCTCGACTTATGGCTGTCATTGAGCCCAGCATTCCTTTGTTAAGTGTGTTCATGAGACAAGCTCCTTCAACTGAATGAATGGGTTTCCTCTTTCTTTTTTCAACTTTTTCTTTTTTTATTATTAAACATAAAAATTCAGTGTCTACATAAACAGTGCATTGTCTGGGTACAGTTAATTTTGAGAAATGGTAATAATAACAACGATATTCATAACATTAATAAGAACCACAATATGAATGAATGGGCTTCTTGATGGCGGGAAGGTTTGTTGCTGGTCTCACTCCTGGTGGGCCACTGTTCTCTTGCAGCTTCTCTTGCAAAGGTCTTCTCGTAGGCAATTGGTGATGTTTTACACATATTAGATAAGTCCTGTCCTTCCTGAGTTTGCTAGGCCACCCTTTGCTCATCTCTTACACTCGCCCTCTGAGTAGATGAGGCTAAAGGGATGGACTGGTCCACCCGCACGTCAAAAGCTTCACCACAGAAATGCTGTCTGATCCTGGGACTTCTCCAGATCTTTGCTTGATGCTGTCATCCTGAACACATGCTGTCTGCTTGGGAAAAAGACTGGGCCCGTCCTGCCATGCCTTCATGCCATACACACCAGAGCAGGAGTCTCCAACCTCGGCAACTTTAAGACTTGTGGACTTCAACTGGCTGAGGAACTCTGGGAGTTGAAGTCCACAAGTCTTAAAATTGCCGAGGTTGGAGACCCCTCCACCAGAGGATGATGAGGTTGGTCAGAGACTGATAATGGAGAAGCTTGCCTAGGAATGCATAGGTACATCCACCCTCTCTCTCTCTCTCTCTCTCTTGCATTTCAGTTGGTGAAATGCTTGTGTGAATAGAAGCACCTCCAGGAAGCAGCGTCCTCTGCCTCTATGAACTGATCATTGTTCAAGGGAGATTTTTGTTTCTGCCAGCGTCCCTGGCTTTGCTCTGAGTCCTAAGTGGAAGCAAATGGTTTAGAAGAAATTAAATGTACAGTTCTACTTTCCTCCCATTAAAAATACATTTTATTGCTTTGCTTTTGCTGGAGATAAAGGAATGTTCTTCATTTAGCAGCCCAGAAGCTCTTTAGTGAAGAAATAAACAAACAAACACCTAAGTGGGCCCCTCACAACACACAATGATGGGGAGCTGGCCAGCCCTTCTGAGTCCAAGAAGGAGGACAATGGCTACTTTCTCCTGGCTCAGCTATGGGGCTTTCAAACTCATCCTTCTGCTGCCCTCTTTCAAGGATCTCTCGGTTCACACCAGGTGGATCTGCTGGGCGTATGCCTTCCGGTTCCATGATTTGAGATGGGATCTGTAGAAGCAAATGGATCTAGGTCAGATATCTTGCCATTTAGTCATTTTTGTTGTGGTGTGTGTAGTCTGCTGGGGGTGTTGGCAAACTCT
Organism: Toxicocalamus goodenoughensis; assembly: GCA_032468175.1. Taxonomy (NCBI): domain Eukaryota; kingdom Metazoa; phylum Chordata; class Lepidosauria; order Squamata; family Elapidae; genus Toxicocalamus; species Toxicocalamus goodenoughensis. Next base: position 36,186 of record JANHFN010001810.1, on the reverse strand, counting down.
GGTTTTATCTTAACAGATAATCAGAGTTGGAAGGGACCTTGTAGGTCATCTAGTCTAACCCCCTGCCCAAGTGGGAGACCCTACACCATTTCTGACAAATGGCAGTCCAATTTCTTCTTGAACGTCTCCAGCGATGGAGCTCCCACAACTTCCAAGGGCAACTTCTATTCCATTTGGTTGATTGTTCTCCCTGTGAGAAAGTTTCTCCTTATTTCCAGGTTGAATCTCTCCTTGTTCAGTTTCCATCCATTATTCCTTGTCTGGCCTTTGGG